>VMDO01007983.1:0-87291 GCA_007922755.1 Pedetes capensis
CTATAAGGGTAATTCCCACTATTGAAAACCATTATGAAAAGAGCAAATCATTGATTATTGCTGAAAATTGAACTCAAAACACCCCTAGTAACATTTCAAATATTGGCTTTTAATTTGAAATGGTAGATCATTTTATATGTAATTAATCAGAATATCTATAAACTCAAATACTCCAATGATTAAATATATTTAACTTGCTTCCCTTTTCACTGGAACACACTTACTCTAGGGAATTCTGATGCTTTAGATTTTAAGAAACAAATAAGAGAACAGAGAAGAGAGAATAAATTGGGCACCATGGTGCAACCACCCATGTCACTGTAAGCCAAGTGACATGGGTGGTTGAGGCAGGAGGACTACAGACTTGAGGTAGAAGCAACAGGTACAACTTAGACCCTGTCTCAAACTAAAATAAAAAAGGGGGGTCTGGGGTATGGCTAATTGGTAAAGTGCTTACCTAGTATGTGTGCGGCCCTAGGTTAAACACCAGTATTGCAAAAGGAAAAACAAAAGGAGAGGGAGAGAGAGAGAGAAAGAGAGAGAGAGAGAGAATGAATGAATGAATGAGAATGTACAGTGATACCTGTATTTTCTATCCCTCTGCTGATGTCAAAACAACTTGTAACACTGTCTATAGTATCATTACCTTATAAATCCTCATGATCATATTGGGACAAGCCTTCTAACAAGTAATTGAATAGGTGTCTAAAGTTACATAAGGTTGTCCACTGTTAATACAACAAAAATTTTGATCCTGGTACCTAACTTCCTAGAGGAAACATTACTTCCTATAAGAGACTTTTCCTTTGCTGGACATAATACTTCCCCCTGACTCGGCACTACAAGGATTTGAATGTTTTCTTCTGCCATAGTAAGTGCAGGGTCAATCTGATGAACTACCACATAACAAGAAATATCAATCACACTTAGTTGTAAGTAATGAATCAAAACTAGATTAAGAAAAAAGATTCCCTCTGTCCCCAAAGTATTTTTCCAACTAATAAATAAAATGCCTATAGTTTAAGTTTTAAAGTTAAATATGTAAAACTGTAAAATATCTGACCATAATTTTAGAGACAAAGCCATGGTAGACTATCAGAGCAAGGCACATATTTACCTGGAATGGAGAGCTTATATCATGAGGAGCCTAATGTGAAGCAAAATGTCTACTACAACTTCAGTTTGGGCAGGCTATAGTTTGAGTGTGGACTGTGTGTCCCCTTGGGTTCCCTGTGATTAAAGGATTAGTAGGGTGTGGCGTTGGAAGCTGATGAAACCATTAAAAGGTGGAGTGTAGAAGAAGGTTTTTAAGCCACTAGGGGCATGAGGTAGTTCACATGTAACTTACTGAGTTCTCATGATAGGATTGTTTATAAAAGGAGCAAGCATGGCCCTGTTCATTCTTTCTCTCTGCTCCTATTCAAAATTAGACCATTCATTCAGATACATGCCCCTACCATTACCATTCGCCATTAGGTTCTTATCAGAATTAAGCCAATGCAAGTGCCATGCCCTTGAATCTCCAATACTGTGAGCTAAATAAACCCTTTCTCTTTACAAAGGTAGTTACTTCAGGCACTTCACTGTAGTGATCCAAAGCTGACTAACACAAAGTACAATGAAGAAAATTCACCAAATTTACATTGTTCTCAAAAGGTCCTTCATTCAGATGTTACTTGATTGCTCACTATACATATTAACAGGTGATCTATAAACATAAAATATGTAAAACACAAAATTTTGAAACAGTACAACCAAACTTGAAAATGAACAGAAATTACTTGGTGAGGTACAGATAATTCAGGAAATATACAAAATGCAAACCTTTGACATATTCACAGTTGAAGAGTTAGGAGAGCAGAAAAAAATAAAAGGAAAATATTAAAAGGAAATCAAAGTCCCCCAATTCCTACACTGCTTAGATATCCAACCCCAAAGAACTGCAACACAATATTCTATCACATATTTCTGAGTTAGGTCCATACTGTCCACTCCCTTAAAATGTCTTCCATGACATTCTTGCCCTGCCTAAATCTTACTCCAACTCAAATAGTAGTTTGTGCATTAGCTTAAATATATTTCCCCACAAGAAGTCTTCCCAGATCCCCAGGTAGGCTCATCACCCTGCACTTGTGAGTCCTGAGGATCGTAAACCACTTATCAACTAGATAAGGTCATCCAAACACTCAATTCAATTTCTATTCCACCAACCACAATATTTTGAAAAATAGAAAAAGCTAAAAAAAAAAAACTCAAGTTCTGGCTCTTGATTGTTCAGAAAATGCTTCAAGAATAATAATATCAGAGTTGAGGGGATAACAGAGTGGTAGAGTGCTTGCCTAGCATGCCTGAGGTCCTGGGTTAGATCCCTACCACCATGTGAAAAAGTAAAAAGGAAAAAAGAAAAAAGAAACAAACAAAAAGAACAAGAATATCAATTACTCTTTGAAAAACATATAATACAAATGGGATTAAAGAGAAATAATCGGAAACATCCAAAACACTAAACTATTTGATGGAGTAGTCAAAAAAGATTCATATAAGGAGGAAATATTTATTTAGATTTTGCTCCTCCCCTAAAAACATGAAGTCAAGGAAAAACTTTTCAAGAATCAACAGCCTGAAGATGCAACAAGGTAGAAAATACCTTGGCACAATCCTGAAATTAAAGTTAGAAAAATGAGGATATGGTTGAAGTTTAACAGTAAGCAAGAGACTAATATGGTATATTTTAAAATTACTTCAAATTAAGGAAGCCAAATAAACAAAGCTACAATGTAGAATACTGTAGTATGGGCACTGGGATGGGGTAGCAGAAATAGATAAGAAAATTAAGTTGAGGTCGAAAAGCTAGCCAAAGTAGTTTCCGACTGATAGAGTTGAAAATAAAAACTAATTATAAAATTATTATAATAATTAGCTGGCATGACAGAATTATTAAAGCTATACTGGCAATTATTTCAAGAAGGTATAATACCCGAATACTATTCATCTGTTTTATGAAGAAACTGGCATCAAAGATTCCTGTGTGCAATATACAATAGTCATAAATGTTCATTAACATTTGATTACACACACACAAAAAAAAAAAAAAAAAAGAAGACACCTCAACAGCTCCTTTGTTACCAGGATTTTGAAACTCTCCTTAATTTGGATTAAGAAGAAACAGAACATGGATGCAACAGGTTCCAATTTCATAGTTCTCAGTAAAACTTTTCAATGTGGTAACTCTGAGTAGCTAAAGAGAACAAATAATTAAATATGTAGAAAGTGGTTTCCCTTGCAATTCTGATGTTTCATTCCTACGCAAACACAGATTCTAGGCACTGGTCCTAATTATGGATCAGCTGGCAAAAGAGTTTTGCATGTGACTACATGGTCTTTTTCATCCTTTCTAAAATATACATGAAAATATAATCCCCAGATGATTAAAAGAAATACCTCTCCACCATACCAGATTAATAAGCCAATTTAATTAAATTTCTCTGCTTTATACACTATAAAATTTCTCCTTCCACCCACGGAAAGAAAACAAAATTGAGTAAAAGAAAAGCAAACCAATAACACATCGTGCTACGATCCGCATATGATTTGTCTCCATCATAACTCGCAATCAGGCTAAATTCTTCAATACAGCAGTTTGGGGAGGTTGGGTCCTAGTGGAAGGTATTTGAGTTACTGGGGCTTTGCTTTTATGAATGGATTTAATGCTATGAGTAACTCTTATGGGACTGGATTAGTTACTGCAGTAGTTGTCATAAATCAAGCTCCGATTCCTCAGCTGTCTCTTGCTTCCTCATTCACCATCTGATCTCTTCAACACATGCTTGTTTGCCTTTCCACTTTTGCTTCTGCCATCCATGAGGCACCATGAAGTCCTTAACAGAGCTAAACAGATGCAGCCACCCAATCTTGGACTTCCAGAATCTGGTACTTCGAGCTAATTAAATCTCATTTCTTTGTAAGTCATCTAGTCTCAGGTATTCTGCTATAGCAAACAAAAAATAAAGTAATATATACATTTATAGGGCTAATAATACTATATTATATATGTGGATGTAAAATTTTAATAATACTCTTCCTTAAAAAGGATATAGTTTGAGATGAATATATACCCATACCTCATCCCTTCAGTACATATTAGCTGAACATCTACTATGTGCAGGGAACTGGAGCAGACTCTGGGACAAGAATGGTGAAGAAAAAGATACAAATTGTGATAGGTTCTTGGAAGAAGAGAACAGAGTACCAAGAGAGAAGAACATTTGGAAAAATTTAAGATGATAAGTCAAGGAAGGCCTCTCTGAGGAACTGCCACTTAAGTTAAAATCTAAAGGATGAGCAAGTGTTAGGTAGCTGGAAAAAAATTCAGGCAGGTGAAGCTGCAGATGTGAAAGTCCTGAAGGCATGAAAAACTGACAAATGATAAGTATCTCCGTCATGAAGACCTGAGGGAAACTGTCTTCAGATGGGGATAAAATGGCAGATATAGAGAAGTCAAAGTGATAAATCCTTCACATAAACAATACTATCAGTCTTGGTATTTCTCCAGGTTGTGAACATTGTGGTTCATATTCATTTCAATCACATGATCTTGAATAATGAGAATGGACTCAGAGGATGGCAAATAATACAACTCATTTTGTGGCAAATAGCCACAATTGATTTGGTATGATGGTTCCAGAAACCTTCCAGAATCTTGCCTTAAGCAGGATAATGAAAGGAGACATGATATCTTTCTCTGAGACAGATAGCCTTATTAATTTTCACAGTTAAAACTAGAAAAGTTAAAGACTTTAATATAAGATGAAAATTAATAACTTTTCTCCAACTCATTTGGCTTTCAAAGTAATACTCAATAGAATATTTTTTCTTTTCTGCCTAGAATAAGTTTCACTTTCTGAGTAAAAATGCTGTTATGATTTCTTTTCAGTATTCAGTGGTATAAGGAAAAATGCTTGAATTCATTTCTGATTTGAAAAGAAAACTTACATCCCTAGGTATCATCTTTATAATTCAAATGATTTTATTATTCATAAAAATTTCAAAAATTTAATATGCTTCAAGTCATTTAATATCAGCAATGAATGGCTTAGACATTTTTTGAAATCTTGAAGCTGCATAAATTTTAAAATAACAATTCTCATCTTTATGTTTCCTCTGAGACATTTAAACAATCATTAAAATCAGCATCTCAAAGGAATTAGAATGCATAATTAAGTAAAGCTTCAATTGTTTTTTAGAAAAAATGAAAACATGTTTCTAAGTCTTAAGGTTCTCAAATCCAGAATTAAAGAATATTCATTAAATAGGCTTTCTCTGTTTTACTTTTTTTTTTTTTTTAATTGCCGGAGAGATCATTAACACCATGTCCTGAAAGAATAGCCAGGTGCCATGGCACATGCCTGTAATCCCAGCTACTCAGGAGCCAGAGGCAGCAGGATCACAAGTTCAAGGCTAGAAGCAGGCTATACAAATAGAAAGGCCCCTTCTCAACATAAAAAACATTTCTAAAATGTGGTTGGGGGTGCAGCTCAGTGGCAGAGACTTGTCTAGCATGGGCAGGGCCCTGGGTTCAAATCTCAAGTACTGCAGGAAAAAAAAAAAAGGAATATGTCAGGGAATGGGGAAGAGGGATGTGGTGGGTGATAACAGAGGAAATGTTAGTCAAAGGAAGGCAAATTCCAGGCAGACTGAGGAACAAACTCAACAGATTCACTGTATAAGGGGGTGAGGTGAGTATACTTATTAATATATTGCATACTTGAAAATTGCTGAGTGTAGATTTTAATTGTTCTCACACTAAAAAGATAAGTATATGAGATAAAATATGTTAGTTTGATTTTGCCACTCCACAATGTGTATATGTGTGTGTGCATCTCAAAGCATCATGTTGCACACCAAAACTACTTATTTATCAACTTTAAAATAAATAAATAAAACATAGGAGGTTGAAAATCAAAATCAGAAACTTTCCCATTGTCTATAATAATGAATTTAAGTATTCAAAAACAAAATATTAAGAACTAGGTTAAACCCTAATAATAAAAGCCAGGCTATATAAGGAAGATCTAGCCTAATTAGGAATGCCAAGATTCTACACTTCTTTTGTACTACTGACTTCATCAAGAGGAAATTTTTTTGTTCTGGTGGGAGGAGGATGTTCGAGAAACAGGGTCTCAATATGTAGTCTTAGGCTAATGTTAAATTTGGGATCCTCCTGCCTCAGCCTCTCAACTGCTGGGATTATAGGCATGAGACCCCATGACCAGCAAATTTTAAAACTCCTAAAATACAGGGCTTCCATTCAAAATCCAAAAAACTACTTATATAGTTGTACACAATACATAGTATTATTCCAATTAGCTAACTGCTACTTAAACCAACAAAAGAGCTGAAGGAAGTACAAATACACTTCTAACAATTGAAGAGAAACCGGAAGATTAATATATATTCATGCATCACATAAAGACATTTGGGTAAATCACAAACCCACATAAATAATAGTAGTCTCATAAGACTATGAGGAACAAAACAATTCTTATCACCTAGTGACATCATGCCTGAAGTTATACCACTTTGACATCGGATCCTGTCAGATCTCAGAAGCTAAGCAGTCGAACCTGGTTAGTACCTGGTTAGTACCTAGGAACACCAGGTACTGTAAGCTTGGGAGAAGGACCTGGCAACCCACTCCCAAAAAACAATCAATCAGCCAAACAATCAGCCATTGAAAACCCTAAGAATAGCAGAGAAGCACTGACAATACTGTTTCACCTATTGTATGTAGGGTCTCCATGAGTTGGACACCGACTCAATGGCACCTAACAACAACACAGCATCAAAGCAATGTATTATGCACATGGTCATGGCCATGCCAGCATAAAACAACCTGTGCTGCCAGTCATATAAAAGTGTAACAGAAAATTATGTACAGTAAGTAAGACTTGATACTGACAATAAATGACAATGTTACTGTTTATCTTATTTACCACACTATACTTTTATCACTGTTTTAGAGTGCAGTCTTTTCCACTTACAAAAAAAATTGCTTACTACGAAACAATATACCGTGGCACACCAGGAGCAGCCTCGTACATCTTGTGTTGAAAATGTCTTAATTTCATCAAGGGACCGCATCAAATTAATGATCTACACTATCCAAGTTTCTGTAAGTACACAATGAAGTTCACACAATGACAAAATCATCTACTGGCAGTTCTCAGAACTTATCCCCATCATTAAGCAATGCATATCGTTAACTAAGTGGGCAGTAAGTATATAACATTTATATCACATTGTACTTAGAACAAATTTTAACAAAAAATTTACTATATGAGTACAAAACAAAAGACTCATTCATTAAACACACACACACACACACACACACACACACACACACACACTCACAGGTCTTTTTCAAAATTCTAATATTATTTTCTCTAAGTAGATACCAGCCTGCAGCCGTAACACTGTGGCATCTGATACTGTCAAATCTCAGAAGTTAAGCAGGATCAGGTCTTGTTAGTAAGGTGGCTACGAGCTGGACACCGACTTAATGGCACCTAACAACAACAACAACAATAACATCTCACAGTGAAAAAAATGCCCAGTGAAGCTATGGGATATCAGAAATAACCACCATTAAGAAAAATGAAGGGGTTGGGTACAGCTCAGTGGGAGAGTATGCACTTAGCATGCACAAGGCCCTAGGTTCAATCCTTAGCACTGGAAAAAAAACAAACAAGAAAACACCAGAACAAAGAAAAAAATTCTATTAGAGTCTGGCACCATGGAACATACATGTAATCCAGAAACATCTGAGGATGAGGCAGGAAGACTGAGCTCAAGGCCAGAGAAAGCCTGTCCAAGTTAGGGAGACCCTATCTCAAAATATTTTAAAAAGGGGCTGAGGGTGTGGATCAGTGGTAAAGCACTTGCCAAGCACATGCAAGACTCTGGGTTCCACCATTAGAAAAAGGAAAAAGAGAACAGAACAAAAGAAAAAACAGAAGAAAGGAAAGGAAAGGAAAGGAAAGGAAAGGAAAGGAAAGGAAAGGAAAGGGAAAGAAAAGCGAAGAGATGCAAAGCCAGGTACGGTGGTGCATACCTGTAATTCCAGCGACTCTGGAGGCAGAGGCAGGAGGATCACAAGTTCGAGACCAAAAGCAGTCTGTGTCATTTAGCGAAACCCTGTCTCAAAAAGTAAAATATGGGCTGGGTGTGCAGCTCAGTGGTCCAGCACTTGCAAAACGTGCAAGCACAAAGCCCTGGGTTCAACCCCCAGTACAGCAAAAAAAAAAAAAAAAAAAAAAAAAAAAAAAAAAAAAAAAAAAAAAAAAAAAAAAAAAAAAAAAAAAAAAAAAAAAAAAAGACAGAAAAGACAGAACAAGACAAGGAAAGGAATAAGTAAGAAAGAAAAAAAGAAAAATGAAAACAAGTTGAGTAGGAAACAAAGATCATACATCAGGAGGAATTTAAAATCACTCAGACATTGGGAGGAATTTTTAAATATTTAAACTCAAGAAAGTTGATTCTACACCCCAACTAGAAATTTAAAGTAGTATTATTTAAAAGTAAATAGAAAAACAGTTTTACTCTAAAGCACACTGAGACTCAGCAAATTGCTTACCCTCTTTATAATCTACCAGTTCCAGATCAACTAAGGGCAATGGGTTAATACATTAAAATACTTGGTGTACATTCACCAGTTCTGTCCAAGCATCAGTAACTTTCAGTGAATTGGAATCTTCCAAAAATAACATCTAATTAAAATTCTGTATAGTAATTTGAGATTGTAGTACAGCAAAGTTTGCTTTCACCTTGTTTAGTTGTCATCTGTCTCTCTTTTAAATGTCAAGTACCAAAAACACTACAAGAATTCTAGTTATTTAGGCTTTCCAGTTATTTTAAACCCACATAAATGACAGTTTACAATAAATACACACAAAGAAGAGGTAAAATTGCTACTAGAATGATGCCATACATACAGTAGAGGAAATGAATAAAGAACAGTTCCATAATAGAAAGTTATCTGGGGCACCAGACATCTACAATGACCTTTAAATATAAGGGTAGGCTTGGGTGATTAGAGGTACATATCATTTGCCTTTGCATCTCATCTATAAAACTTTACTTCCCAAGCTTACAGTCTTGGTGAACGTGGGAGAAGCACAATGTTGCACAACTTCCAAAGACACCTTTTCTCTTACAAAACAGTAGAAAGGTAAAGACAGATATGTCTAGGACATTTTCTCTTTACTAATGGCTTCTCAATCAAGCTCAGGACCCCTCTACCTCTCTTTCAAATAGAACCAACACAGACTTCCTCACACCAAATCAAACTAATCTACAGTGTTTATCTGTGTCTAAAACAATCTCCTTGGAAACAAATGTAAAACTGGGAGTGTTCCCTATCTCACCATCATTAATAAATTAACCTGGGTTCAATCCCCAGCACTGAAAAAAATGGAAGGATGTGACAATCCACTCTCAAAGCAATTCACCATTGAACACCCTAAGAAGGTCACTATGAGTCAGATCTGACTGGAGGGCACTTAACAACAACAACAGAAGTATCAAAATAAATTGAAAAGGACGATTCAAGCAGTTTCTCAAATTAGTTTGGGGAAATACCATGAACACATAACAGAGACAATATGAAACAAAAAAGAGGCTTGATCTTCACTGTCAGGGTCATATGAAGAGAAAAACTATTTGTCAATTGCTTTAAGGGCAAGTTTCAGTACCCGAAACTAGCATGAGAAATGGGGCAACTGTGACTATTTCTTTACATGGAGGGATCATGGCCAAACAAAATGGTAAAGTTGAGATAACTGACATCCCACACTAGCTAACTTACAAAAACACACAAAACCACCCCCTCCTTGGTACAGTGAGTCAAAACAAACTGCTGACAAATCTGAACAGCTATGTGAGGGGGCGCAACAATAATACTCTGTGAGAACACACATGCCTCTATTTGCCTTTCAAGTCTGTTTTTAAGTCTGCATGGTTGATTTAAGAAAACAGCAATTCCTTTTCTCAACAGTTCTACATATTCAAAATATATCAGATGTATCTCAGACCTGATACTCTTGTGGAAAAAAAAAAAATCAGCATATACCGCAATACCAGATTCAACCCTCCAGACTTGACTTTCAAAAGGAATGAAAGAAAATGAGATAGCAGCAAAGTAAATACAAAAGAACTGTAGCTAGAATTTGAAAAGCAATTGTCAAGTAAGAAAATTCTTATCTGTATTAAGGAACTCCATCAACAAGAACACAAGGCAAATCCCAGAACAGGATTTTTCTTTTATTTGTACATGTGGATTTATGCACTCCCTCAAGAATTGTGAATAACATAATGACCATCTGCTGCACAGCAAGCTGTAAAGAGGATGAAGTACTTCTGTCAATAATACAGACCAAATGAAACTGGACTATTCATGTCGAAAGCATAGATTTTTGGAGGATTCCCCAGTTGCTGAAAAGTCTGGTGCATTCACAGTTATGAATATAATGCAGTACAGAAACAAAAATAGTCTTTGAACAGATGTTAAAATAAGAGGAAGTGAAAATATTCATTCAGATATACAACTTATAAGTCAATAGGAGAGCTGTGAAATACATTGATTTCTTTGTATAGTTTGAAGGAGCACAAAGAATGGCAAAGCTGTGGATTCTAAATCCCTAAAAGGTATTATGGGAAGCTACAAGGATGCTCCATTAAAGCACAGCTTCCAACAAATTCTGTCCAAGAATATCACTCTGTTAAAGACATTTGTATACATGCAAAATTAAAAGTTGCCTTAAAATATATTTATTCTATAATGAATAACAATGGTATTATTATACTTATGTATAATATACTTGGTATATTATATTATGCACATTTTTTTCCTTGCAAAATGACTGGCACACACTAAATCTGAAGAAGATGAAATTCAGATTTTACCTACAAATTCTAAAATGCAATCTTTAGACTCTTTGTCAACGATTTCCAATGTAAAATTTCCCCTTTCCCTCCTTCTCCAGGCCCTACATGCTCACAATCTAGGAATAAATCAAGATTTTCAAACAATCTTATGGTAAAATGGAGTGATAATCATTATTATCATAAATGTTTGCCCAGTGTGGACCACTACTTTGAATCCTGTGAGAGATACACAGAAGTGATTTTTGCATTAATTTTTGATGAGACACTTTAAACGGCATATCTTATCACCACTTTACAAAGATACCAATATTTGACAATATATAAAATATTTGACATCTGACACAAAGGGCTGTGATAAATGCTATGTTGTTCTTGTTTAGGTGCCACAGAGTCGCTGCCCGATTCATAGCAACCCTAAGTACAACAGGGGAAACACTATTATTAGTGCTTCTCTGTTTTTCATAGGGTTTTCAATAGCGACTATTTTTTGAGAGTGGGTTGCTGGATCCTTCTCCCAAGCCTACAGCACCTGGTGTTCCCAGGCAGTCTCCTATCCAAGTACTAACCAGGCGGGACCCTGCTTAGCTTCCGAGATCTGACAGGATAAGATCAGACACTACAGTGGTACTGCTGCAGGTAGTAAATGCTATGTTGCTGTTAGGTGTCATAAAATTGCCCTCCAACTCATAGCAACCCTCACAGGATTTTCAATGGCTGTTTCGGGATTGCCTAGGGAGTAGATTGCCATGTCCTTCTCCCATTTTTGTGGTGCTGGGAATCAAACTCAGGACCTCAGAGACTGCAGAGCAGTGCTCTACCAACTGAGCTAAATCCCAGCCCAGTAAATGCTATAGTCAGAGTAAAAAGAGACATTTTGGCTAGACTAATGAGAAAATTGGGAGAAGGGCCTGACAATCCACTCCCAAGGCAATCCTGAAACGGTCAGCCATTGAACACCCTATGAGGGTCGCTATGAGTCAGATACCGACTAGACGGTACCTAACAACAACAACAATGAGAAAATGTTGAAGGGAGGTGGGCATGGGGACAGGGTGGGAGCTTCAGCTATAACAGTAATCAGAAAAAGGATCTGCATAAGCAGGAAGGAAATAAAGTGAGGGTGTAAAGGCAGAATAAAAGGCAGGCATACAAAGGTAAATTCTATGGCTAGTGAGTAGGCTTATCTGAAAAGAACATAAAGAGGTTCAATTCATCTACTATAACAAAACTCTCTTAAAGGCCTTACAGAAACTTATTCTTCTTGGGGATTCCTGAAGTGATATATGACTAGGAGTAGATCCCTACAGTATTGATAAAGGGAAGTTGGTAAAACAAAAAGAGTTCTCAACAGACCTGGAACTCAGTTCCCACTGTGCCATCTCAATGGTCCTTGGTAACTTTATATTTAAAATGAGACAACTTGACTAATGGGAGCTCCAAGAGAAGGCAAGATATCAGAAATAGCTAAGACACTGTTAAAACTTGGATACTCAGATCTCAACTGATAAACTCAGTGTCATATACAGTTTGGGGATCTGTACTTATTACTCATTACAGAGGGTTACAGTGCATGTGATCCATGGAATATACATGAAAGCCACCAGATGAAGTTCTCATATATATATATATATATATATATATATATATATATATATGTATATATATGTTGTTGTTGTTAGGTGCCATCGAGTCGGTATCCGACTCATAACGACCCTCATAGGGTTTTCAATGGCTGACTACTTCGGGATTGCCTTGGGAGTGGATTGCCAGGTCCTTCTCCCATTTTTGTGGTGCTGGGAATTGAACTCGGGACCTCAGAGACTGCAGCGCAGTGCTCTACCCACTGAGCCAAATCCCAGCCCATATATATATATATATATATATATATATATAGCATATATATATGATATATATATATGAAAACTGATACAAAATACAAAATGTTAATAGGACTTGAGCTACAACCATTGACTTCCTACTCTTAACATTTTATAGCCCTTGAAATATCACAATGGTCAATAACTTATGAAGCATCATTGGCAGAAACAGAAGAGCAGAAAAAGAAAACACTTAAGTTTTAAAATGTCAAGTTTCTAAGATATCTATAGGTTATATTAATAGTGTAAAAGTTGGCAAACTTTTTCAACAAAGGCCCAAATACTAAATATTCTCAGCTTTGCAGGATGCACAGAATCTGTGGCAACTACCTAACTTCTGTGATTGCAGCCACAGATATTAAGTAACTGAACAGGCAGGACTGTGTACCACTGAAAACTTATTTTGAGAAAGCAGCCCAGAATGAATCTGACCTGAAGGCTGTAATTTACCAACCACTGATTTATTGGGAATAAAAAAAAATCATAGTGACAAATTACCAAATTCAAGATTTCAGATGCTTTATAAAAAGATAATTTCACATATGTATTTATGAGAAGAATACACCAGAATCAGAATTATACCACAAAAAAAGAAGTATATAGGCAAAAAATTTACACATTTTGGAAGAAGAATTTGCTGTTTGTTAGCACCTGTATCCACACAAACCTGTTCTAATGAGATAAATGAGACTCAGCTCCCTAGTGTCAAAATCTTTAGTCTAGTTAAGGTTTTCTCATATTCCTGGAACACGAATAAATTTGACAGATCCACATGTTGTTAAAGTCACAGAAAATCAAGTGTCCCATGAAAACATTTAAGACAAAGCCCAAAGTGTTTTCAGCATTCATAAAATGATGTAAAGTTTTGTTTTGATTAATATATTACAGAAAAATATATTTAAGTAACCTTTCCTATTTCTTTAAAGAAAAAGCAAGCTTTGCTTATCTAATCAAAGTAAAAACTTAAAAAGTCTCAAGCAACATTTCATAAATACACATATACATGTCTACAGGAGAAAGTATGCTTAAGAAATATAGCCTTAAATAAATAAAATATCCATCAGGATTTAACTAATGTCTACAAGTTGTCCTATTTAAAAGAAAAAGTTGCACTGACTAAACAGTTGATATACAATATTAATACTCATTTAAAGAAGATGAGAAAATAGCTATTTTCACAGTTATAAAATGTGCTAATTGCACAAATGAGTCCTCCTGACACAAAGCTGAAAAAGGCATATAATGCTAATACCCTTCATCTGCCAACAGCTGCAGGCTCAGACATGCCAACTGGTAATGAGACATCACTTAAAAATACATCATATGTGAACACTGACACACACCCTGTCAAGTCATGAATCTTATCAATATGATTGCTCCAGATACAAATAGTAATTGACTACATGGCACTCATATTTAAGGTAAAGATGCTGATAATCAAGATAAAAAATCTCTTTTATAACAAATAATTTTAATCTTTCTAACCTAGTGAAACCAATTATTTGAAATTTACAATACTCAAAGAGAATGAAGTATGTTGTTTGTTGTTGTTAGGTGCCATAGAGTCAGATCTGACTCATAATAATCCTATATACAACAGAACCAAACACTCCCTGACACTGTGCCATGCCTGACATTATGTCGGTGCTTCTCTGCCATTCATAGGGTTTTCAATGGCTGATTGTTTCAGGAGTGGGTTGCCAGGTCCTTCTCCCATTTTTGTGGTACTGGAGATCAAACTCAGGGCTTCAAACACAGAGCAGCATTCTACCAATTGAGCTAAACCCCAGCCCAATGAAAAAAGAAGAAAACAATATTTCCTTCTCTTTTAAAGGCTGGTAAGAAGCTTGAGATGAAGCAATCTTACAACAGCTGCTTCTTTAATTTTTAAGGGTTTTTGTCCTCCTAGAAAGTGAATGCAAATAGAAAACGGGTACATTAAAATGTTTCCACTGGAGTCAGGCACAGTGGTGCACGCCTATAATCATAGTGACTCAGGAGACGAGGCAGGAGGATCCTAAGTTCAAGGCAAGAGGCAGCCTGGGTAACTTAGTAAGACTCTAACTCAAAAATAAAAATAAAAATAAAAATAAAAATATATGGGCTGAGGGTACACTTCAGCGTGAGAGCACTTGCAAAGTACGTGTGAGGCCCTGGATTCAACCCCTAAGGACCCAAGGAAATAAAACAGTTTCCACTGGCTGTGATATAGCACAGTGGTAGGAACACTTGCCTAGCATGTGTGTGAGGCCCTGGGTTTGATTTCCAGCCCCATAAAACAACCAAATCAAGTTTCTACTGCTTATCTAGATACAACTCTAGTTCACATATACAAGATTTTTAATATATAACACATATGCCACATACATAGATCATTATGTTATTAGAACGGCAGAACTAAAGATTTTGGTCTTAGTAACAAATCAAAATAGTGTCACAGTATCCTTAGTGTTAAGCAGCATTCAAAACCTAGAACTTAAGACATAATTATAGTTTCTAAGAAAGAACTGAACATATAAGTTCTGGGACAAACTTCACATTTCTGCATGTCTTGTGACCAGAGATATTAGGCTGTCTTTGTTTTGAACTATCCTGTTAAAAATATTTGTACAGCAGTCTAGAATGATAATGACAATGTCTCCCTTTGGAACAAAGTGAAAGTTCACTGTCCAGGACAATAAAGATAATGCCTCCTCCCAGGGCAAAGACCAGGCAGGTTTACTGACCATTTTTAAATATCCAGGTTCCTCCGCTTGAGGCTTTCTATTACAAAACTCAGTGTATGTGCTGGTGTTCACACCATCCTGCAGGAATTGGGGGTCCGGGACTTGGCACAACAGACATTCTGCCTAATGCTGTTCCAGTGACTAACAAGCAGTTTTAACCTGACTACAGAGTCTATTTTCTGCTTGTATGTAAATAAATGTCACACTCTTTATAGTTCTTGACAATGTATTTTTAAAAAAATAAGGCTTAAAGCTAAATTACACCATGTTGTTCACAGATATGTTTAAATAATAATGTCTGTGGATATCTGGTTATCTGTTTTGACAGAAATTGTGGACTAATTAAACATCTATTCTCAGTTCTTTTTCTCCCTTACCTTCCTCTACTATGGGGGTAAAAATTTAAATTTTTCAATATGCAAGCCACCTTTGTAACTAGGGATCAAGACCTATGAGAAATTTGCTGGAAGAAGCAAGTGGGTGGACAGTCTGTGGGACAGTTTGTTTTGAACCAATTTTTTAAAAAGACAGACACATGTGACATTCCCTTCCCCTTTCCTCTGTGTTGTGACCTTAAAAAATATGGAGCTGCAAACAAGTTTTATAACCATGAAGGGAACAGAATAAGGGCAAAACCCAACATAGTAAGGGTGGGAATTACAAAGCTAGGAAGAGCCTGGGTCTCTGACAGCACTGTTGAAAAGTATATATTTCTAGTTATGTGAACTACTGTCAGGCAAGCAGTACTAATCACCAAGCATATTCCTAATTGAAGTAACTTATACACTCAATCTGTATTGATAAAAGACTTTTATTATTTTACTGTCCAAAAACTTGGGTTAGTACTTCAACTCAAGGGTTGGAAAACCATAGCCCACAAGCCAAATTCAGCCTGGTACATGACTTTAGAAATAAAGTTTATCAGAACACAGTCATGCTGATTAATTCAGACTACATTTTCTTCCTATTAAAAAGGCAGAGTTGACTAGTTGCTAGAGGCAAAACCTAAAATATTTATTATCTGGCTCTGTACAACTTGCCTACCAATGGTTTAAGCCATTCAACATACCACTTATAAAAATAATCATTTACTGTTGTCCAAACTGAAATCCTTAAATTGTTTCCTATAATCTGACTTGGAATAATACTTATTATCATACACTATGTTTTAATATCAAAGATACAAAATGAATGTAGTATAGACTTATCTATTTAATTAACATGAAAAATATTTCCTACTTCTTATTTGCAAGAGAAAAATATAAACAGATTTAATAATGATGAGGTAAATCTTAATTATTTAATTATCCTCTAGAGTTTATCACAAAATAAAACAAAATAGGGATTCTTAAGGAATAATCAGAGTTATTAATATTATAATTTTTCATTAAATATGCATGCTAATATTAAAAATTGCTAAATGGGGATGCAATTTATACATTAAAATCAGTACAAATATTATAACAAAGTATTTCTGTCAACATATATGAAAACATATTATGGACGAATGTTGATTTCATGTTTTTCAACATATGCGTGAGAATTAATACATAAATTCATCATTCATTTGAGAATAAATTTGATTTTAAAGACCACAAAATGAATTTGAGCTTACAGGTCTTTCCAAAAATATTTCAGTGTGATTTTGGTTGGCATTATATTCTACCAAGCAAAGTTTTTCACACTTTCATGACACAAGCTCTAAAGAGTTTCAACTTTATTCCCTTTCTTGGTATAAATTTCACACTGTCATATCTGGTCACTCCTATGAGCACCTAACGACAACAACATGAGTTAAATTATGTCCTCTACTTTAAGCTCTAACCTCAACCTTACCAGGCAATGTGACTTTGTTGGGAAACAATGTTTTGCAGATGTAATGAAGTTAATATGGTGTTACTGAGGCAGGATCTGATCTAATACAACCAGTGTCCTTATAAGGGAGAAATTTGGCCACAGACATACACAGAGAGAACACTACGTGATGATAGAAGCAGAGATTGGAACCTTGCTGCCACAAGCCAAGAAATGCTTGGGGCTACCAGAAGCTGAATGAGACAAGGCAGCATTCTTCCCTAGAGGATTCAGACAGAACACAGCCCTGCTCATACCTTGATTTCAGACTTCCATCCTCCAGAACTATGAGAGAATAAATTTCTCTTGCTTGAGCCATCTAGTTTGTCGTACTCTGTTAAGGCAGTGGAGGGACATTAATTCAGCCACACATTTGTGACTATTTGTGAAAATGTATTACAATCATATGATCAAGTGTCATATTTCAATAATACATTTGAATTACCATTTGGTTTAATCTGTTCCTCAATGGTTCTACCCAACAAGACAGGTTTCAATTTCTATTTTAATCTATCAAGGATACTTTTTGCACTGACATCCTATGTGTGTTTCCCATTGTAATTAGCACATCTATGAAGAATTGATGTGCAAAAGTATACTCAAACAATAACTCACACCCAAACAGGGAGTTTAAAGAGACAGAGTAGTATTAAAAATGGATTTAGAAGACTGAATACTTAGGAAGGACTTTACTTCAAAACAATCAGACTTGACTACTATTTCACACCCCACCCAATTAGCACTGAATGCTAATTTGTTTGGATTCCTGGAAACTCCACTTCTTTGTTAAATCACTCAAAACTAAGACTCTTCTCAGGCTAGATATCCAAGCACTCCTCAGGCTATAGGATTATCACTGCAGCTTGTCTGTTTTATAAACAGACTTTAATTTAGTTTTGTAAGAAATTGCCAAAGGAGCTTTCCCTAACTAAATAACAAATCTGCCACTTGAAAGACATCATTCATCAACCTTCTTTGTGGGAGTATTGTTATTATGAAACTAAAAACAGGCATTCTTTCTTGAGCGCTTCTGGATTTTAATTATCAAATTTGAATGTCACCAGATATTTACTGAAAGGAAAACATCAATTTTAATAAGCTGCCATAAGACTGAAAAACATAAAAGGTATTCAACCATAAAGCCAAGTTCATTTGAGTCTTATGAGTTTGCTTATTGTCTTACCATGTTATCGGTTATCTCAGGAATTTATAAACATTTAATAAACTCCAATCCACAGGAGAGCCTGCAGCCTTAGCCCTGTGGAATCTGATCCCATCAGATCTCAGAAGCTAAGCAGGGTCAGGCCTGGTTAGTACCTGGATGGGAGACCACCTGGGAACACCAGGTGCTGTAGGCTTGGGAGAAGGACCTGGCAACCCCCTCCCAAAAATCAATCTGCCATTGAAAACCCTATGAACAGCAGAGAAGCACTGACAATAGTGTTTCCCCTGTTGTACAGAGGGTCACTATGAGTCGGATACCGACTTGACGGCACCTAACAACAACAACAATCCACAGGAAAATTTCCCCAATTTTAAAATCTAAACATCATGTGTGCATAATAGAGAATCTGACTTGGAAGATACTAAAATAAGCTATTAACAATAAGATGTTAATAACTAGGAAACCAGGAGCTAGAGGCTAAATGGTAATAGCATAGGGTTGAAAATAAGTAAACAAAATAAAAAGCAAATGAATGGAGTGGATGTAAACAGTTTATTAAAATTTTAAAAAACAGAGGAATTCATTTTAAATAACATTTGAATAATATTTTTGTTTTTGAAAAATGTACCCTAGAGAAGAAACTGCTGGGAAATAAGCACTTTCAATTTTCACTTAAGCAAAAATCAACAAGAAAACTACTTTGTATCTAGTTAGCAAAGCAGCAGGGGTGCAGTTAGGCAAATACATAGGGGCCATAAAGTTCTTAACAGTCAAAGAGTCTGCAAGCTCTCACCTGCCCACTCTTAACAGACTCCCTTTGTTTAACTCTGAAAACATTTGTCTCAATAACTTTCTTGTGGCCTCTACTTTCATGGTATGTTAAAGAAAAGAGCCCCTTCATTTCAGAACTTCAGAGAAGTCTATTCACATCTCTCAGATATTTGAAATATGTATGAAAATATTCTTATCAAGGCTAAATATTTTACTCATTCATGGTAAATCAATCTCTGAAACATGTTTTCTTCTAAAAAAATGTCATTTTCTACTGAGCATAGTATTGGCTACTACTTTGTCTTCTGAATCTGAAGTTACATATCATTATTGTGAAATGTCAAAAATCAATGTTTTAATTCTCAAGCCTTCATTTAAAGAAGAAAAAATGCCTAGAATGTAGACAAATATAGAAAACAATTAAATAGCCCCTGAACATATTAAAATATTTGTGTCCAAAAGAAATTTGTAGCCTATTTACTTAGAAATCATATTTTCAATTTGTCCCTTGTGTTCAGGAACTCAAAATAATTATAATTTTCACTATCAGGGAACAGAAAAGGGAGAAATAGAAAGAACTAGTTAATCTTTTAAAATGTAAAATTATTTAACTAAATAGAAACTTTTTTTTTCATATGTCAGTAAATAACAGATATTTCATAGACCGGAAGGCATTTGATATACTATGATTTATTTATAAAAGACAAAATCTCCCTAAGATTAATTCTCCTGCAAGTGATTATAGTAATTACAAACACAATATTTTTAATAGTTCCCACTACTGGATTTGAAAAAATATTACAGACTGCTGCACTAACAAAATAGCACCTAGACAGAAATAACTATACCTTCATTTTATGACTTGAAATGTCTGAAACGAAAATATGAACATTCAGAAGACAATTTAAAAACTAGAAAATGTAGATTCGACTCAGAAAACCAACTAAGGCTACAAAGAACACTGGAGGCAGAAATAGCATCAGACCATGCGATTTCTAGGCTCCACTTTATTACCCAGAGTTAAACAGCACTCTGCTTCATTTTTTCTCACAACATAGAGTTGCCTATGAGAAAAAGTTATGCTTAATGTAGCATTATAAGCAATACCATTACCCTGTGAGGTCCAGAAATTATTAGAACTACTTAAAAAACTCCAAACTATATATACTGGTCAGTGTCTTTATATGGTGAACTGAGACACTCCTAAGGAATTTCAAAATGATTTTGATGACCATACAATGAACATGTAGTTGTATTCATACAAATTTAGGCATTTTCTTTGCCTAGAGCAATGATGTCACAGTGATATGAGGACAGTAAGAAGGCTACTAGTTTTGTGTTGTGTTTTTGTTTCTTTTTTTGGGGGGACGGGGTTTAAATTTTAACTTCCCCATGTATCTTTAAAGCATCAGTTCCAAAATGTTTTTGGTATACTATCTCAGAAATTACAGTACAAACACAAACAGCAAGCACAACAGTTTACAGTGTAACTGCTTATATAGGCTTTAGCAATGCTATTGTTGTTAGGTGCCTTTGAATCGGTATTGAACTCATAGTGCCCCTATACACAACAGGAGAAACATTATTGCTAGTGATTCTCTGCTATTCATAGGGTTTTCAATGGCTGATTTTTGGGAGTGGGTTGCTGGGTCCTTCTCCCAAGCTTACAGCACCTGGTGTTCTCAGCTGTTCTTCCATGGAAGTACTAACCAGGCCTCACCCTGCTTAGATTCTAAGATCTGATGGGATCCAAGCCACAGTGGTAAGGCTGCAGGCTTAAGCAATGTAGCAGATTATATAGGTTTCCTTTGTTCTGCCAGGTCAATGGAGAAAAACATTTTTGCCTAATTCTCCTGAAAATTTTCAAATGAAGATTAGCCTCTTTAAGGATGAATTTCTCTATACTGAAATACTGCTCTATTAAGCCTTAATCAGTATGAATATTATTGTATAAAATAAGCTAACAATCCTTCTCATTCATACATACATCCCGTTTTGAAAGTTTTCCTCTAAAACACTTAATTTATAAAGAATGAACCAGGGGTTTTGAACAGATATTAAGAAATATCTATGCTTTTCCTTCTGACATGAATTTTTTAAAGCATTTTCTTAATAGATAGTCTGTCAAACACAGCTATTTTTTCCACCACAGTTGACTTTTGGGTTTGTTTCAGTAGTAAAGCTAAGTGTGGGAAACGGAAGGCTGTATCACCCAGGTTCACTGAAGGATATTTAAAATAGGGTAAATCAGAGGTGGGCATGGTGGGTCATGCCTGTAATCCTCTCAGAATAGGAAGCAGAGGTTAGAGACGAGAGGCAGCCTGTGCAATTTAAGGAGACCCTGTCTCCAGATAAAAAATGGGTTGTGGGTGCAGCCCAGTAGGAGAACACTTCCGACGTATCTCCAAGTCCCTGAGTTCAACCCTCAAGTACCATAAAAATAAAATAAAATAAAATACAAAAATAAATTAATAACAGGGTAAATCTGAATATCCTTAGACCATCATTTCTGGGTGTTCTGAAAAACATGGTGTCCTACACCAGGCCTTGCAGAGCAGCTGATTAATACTAACTTTTCTGATGGAAGAATAAATTTCACTATGAAATTGGCAATTAATAAAAATTACAGAAGAAAGATGCCTCTTCTCGGTAGTACCTTTGTCAACAGTAACTACCTTCATGTCCACTTTAAATTTTGCCACCAGAAAACAATCTAAGTTACTTTCTTTACCCTGTATTTCAAAAGACACACTTCTCTATATGTTCCCTAGCCTTCACACCCACACAAGCAGATTTTGTGTGTGGCATAAAAAATGGAATTACTCTCCCCAGAAATGCCAGCTCAGTGTAGGTAAAACACTGAATTGGAGAAGCACCAATGCAGTGTGTGGTTCAATAGTTTGAATGAATGAAAAATAAAATAAACAAATGCAGAAAGAAGTTCATTATCGGCATTAACAGAGATGGAAGAACATTAAAACAAACCTTTTGAGTTATGCACTCCATCAGCATATTTTCTTCAATAAAGTACAGAATCTCTTCAAATAATGCTGATTTAAGTCTATGAACTCTAAATTACTATTTCTACTATTACTCTCCTCTATGTATCTGTCAGCTTGTCATCCTCTGGGGGCTTTTGTGTTGCTGTGATGCTGAAAGCTATGACACTGCTATTTCAGGTATCAGCACGGCAACCCATGGTGGATAGGTTTCAGCTGAGCTTCCAAACTAAGACAGACTAGGGAGAAGGACCTGCTGTCCACTCCCAAAACAATTAGCCATTGAAAACTCTAAAAATAGCAGAGAAACAGTGTCAAATATAGTGCTAGAAAATGAGCCCCTCAGGCTGGAAAGCATTTAAAAAACAACTGGGGAAGAGTTGCCTCATCTAAGTAGATCTGACCTTAATGATGGGAATGGAGTAGAGCCCCTGGGACCTCCTTTTGCTGATGTGGCATGACTCACTCAAAATGAGAAGAAACACAGTGACTGTAACATTGGACTCAAACATAAAAAAAAAGATCCTGTGTATGGTACAGTGTCAGGTAGTATTTCATTCTGTTATACATAGGGTCACTAAGAGTGGGACCCAACTCAAGGGCACCTAACAATAAAAACAACCATGCCTCTACTTCATTTTTAGCGTTTTAATACTAAAATCCCTAGTAAACTGCTTACAGAATCAAAGAAAAGATGGTTCAGAGAATTTATAACATTTCAAGTACTGTGTCTTAACATGCTTAGTACTCATTCTAGTAAGCAGTATACTCTGTTGTCCAACTTTCAAGATAACTTCCTAAGAAGTTTCTGTTACAAAGCAAAATTTCACAGAACTCCACATGCTATAATATACGTTATACCAGTTTGCATTTGCAATCCTAAGGGAAACTAGTAGTAAATGTATGCAGGTATATTACTGCTCAGTAACACAGATCAAATATATGTCCAAATATATTACCAAGAATGGTAGATTATTATGAATTATGTTTAGACAATTATGTAAGTCTGCATTTTTTTTAAAAAGCTGGCTAAAGAATACCTTCAGAAAATGGAACATGAATGACAGTAAAATCCAATGAGCAATACACTATACTAGCACACAAACTAATAAACTTTGTGTTACAGTTGAATTTAGAAGAGAATCTATAAAATTCTCTTGGACACTTAACACACAGGGACAATACAATTTACAGAGTTGCCACATCAAAATCAGTCAGTATTTCATGATCTACTATGATCTATGGAAATCTATCCATAATCAACCAAAATCTACAGATGTCCTCCACAAAATGCTTCTACATGAAATGGCAATAATATTAAAATTAGCCAACATAATCATGATTAGAAAACATCTACTGAGTAGGAAATATTTCAAGTTTCTATGTTGTTGTTTGTTGCCATCGAGTCAGTGTCCAACTCATAGCGACCCTGTGTACAATAGGCCAAACAGTATTATTAGTGCCTGCTACTCATTGGGTTTTCAATGGCTGATTATTTTAGGAGAGTGGGTTGCTGGGTCCTTCTCCCAAACCTACAACATCTGGTATTCCCAGGAGGTCTCCCATCCACATACTAACCAGGCCTGACCCTGCTTGACTTCCAAGATCTGACAGGATCAGACGCCACAGTGGTATGGCTATAGGCCAAACTCCAAGTTCCCAAACAGGGACATGAACCCTGGACCCTCAGATTAAAAGTCTGATGATCTACCAACTAAGCTAGCCAGGCTCAAATTTCTATAGAAGACATAAAAGTAGGATGTAAGTTGATCACATTATTACTGCATCCAACTAAAGCACTGTTTCCTTTCAAATTCCTGAAACTTGGAAGTTACACATGTTCCAAGTGTCTTGATAACCTACAACATTTAATAACCTACAAAATTTAATGGATGACTTAACTAGATCACCAAGAACTCCAAGGCTAAATTTGAATAAGAATTATAGTGATATATTTAAAACAACTTAGTTGTATTAGCCTACAATGGTAGGCCTACAAAACGAAAAATACAGTTTCCATATAAACTCCGAGCTTCCCATAACTTTGGCCATCTTAAAATGCTGTAAGAATAAATAATATGATATTTCTCTACCTTACTCTGGGAACCATGTGGCAATTCAAATTCCTATTAGTAGTTCTGGAGAAACTTAATGCTTTAAAATTAAAAGGCAACTGGGAGAGTCAGCGCCAGCTCAGTTGATAGAGCATTGTTTGGCAGTCTCTGAGGTCTTGGAATCGATTCCCAGCATAGCAAAAAATGGGAGAAGGATGTGGCAATCCACTCCCACCTGAGGCAATTCCAAAACAGCCATTGAAAACCCTATGAGGGTCACTATGAGTCACACCTGCCTACACGACAACTAACAACAACAACAACAAAGATATACAAAATGTGGTCCAAAAATATTAGGTGATAAATCCAGAGTTATACAGGCTCTTATACGTCTATGAATATGTCAGACATCATCACTGATTTAAAGAATAAATTTTAAATAAATAAGCATTTATGCAGCCAGGCATGGTGGTGCATGCCTGTAATTCTAGCACTCAGAAGGCTGAGGCAGGAGGACCATGAATTTGAAACCAGTCTGGGCTACACAGCTAGACTCTATCTCAAAAAAATACAAAACAGTAATAATGAAAATAAACATTAAAGCATTTTATCTTTGGCAGAGGCATTTTCTGTGTTTCAATCTGATGGTTTCATAGGCTCTGAATATTTGGTCAGTATTTACAGACAATTTCAGAGTCTACATGTACAGCACTAACTGAATTTTCCATTATACAAACCTAAGCAATAGCAGACTAAATCAGGCTGGGTTTTCCAATCTGAAAGAAACATTAAAGGTTCCTTAGAGGTTTTCCTAATGTAGTAAACTAAAATCCAGAGAAGTTAAGTGTATTAAACTAAAATTCAACTTAACCAATGTTAAGAAATTTTATATTTTAATTGATGCTGTTTTTATATCTGGAAATAGACTTCCACTATCAGTGAATATTCTAGATAAATTTAAAGTAGCTCGGAAATGGAAAATAAAAAAAAACTATCATTTTCTTTATTTGGTTTAAGGCAGATTATGAAATTTAATACTAAAATATCCAAGCAACAAACATTAATGAGGAATCTATACATCAAAAATCTAGGCTGTAAAATGAGAATTCGGTTGATGTCACTTCAGCTTTGGCCACTCTCATTTCTCACTTCATAGTCAAAATATGGAGACTAAAGCTATTACCCACAATTACCACACCCACAAATACAATCAAAATGTGTCTTAAAGACTCCAAATCTTAAATATTCAGTGCTGATGTGGAAATGAGCATCAGGAATTCTCATTCATTTCTGGTGGGAACACAAGACGGTATAACTAAAAACATGGGATATTTAATCCAGCAACCAATGCTTGTAAGCACAGATCCAAATGACTTGAAAGCTTACATCCATACAAAAACCTGCATGCAAATGTTTATAGCAGCTTTACACATAACTGCCAAATATCAAAAGCAATCAAGATGCTCTTTAATATGGGAGTGGAGAAACAAACTGTGACATAACCATAGAATGAAGTATTATTCAGTGACATAAAGAAGCAAGCAATCAAGCTGTGAAAAGACATGGAGGAACCTTAAATGCACTTTAAGGAAAAAAAGCCAGTTTGAAAAAGTTACATACTATGTAAGTCCCACTATATGACAAATGAAGAAGGAAAAACTATAATGACAATCAAAAGATTAGCAGTTGCCCGGGTTTTGGAGGTAGGGCGTGGGGGTGGGAAACAATGAATAGGTGGAAGACAGGCATTTTTAGGACTGTAAAAGTAGATACATGATATGCGTCTATGAACCACAGAACCGTGGAACAAACATGAAACACTAATGTAAACTCTAGACTTTAGTTAATAATATGTATCAACTGTAGTAAACTGTACCACACCAATGCTAAAATATAAACTGGAGAAACCATTTGAAGAGGGGCAGGGGAGGATAAACTACTTTCTGAGCAACTACTCTAAAAAAAGTCTATAGAAAAATAAGGACACTGGCTCATGTTTTAGTTATCATCATAAATAAATTTATATATGACTTAAATAATGTGAAAACTCAAAGTGAATCACATTTTCTCCAGAACAAATGGTGACATTTATTAACTATGAGATGAAACAGCAAAATAAATGACCTTAACACTTTAAAAAAAAATCTGAAATATTCTTACCTGTCCTGTGACTGTTCTTCATACATTCTCTCCTTGCCTTCTTTAAAAAGTCTTATTGCTCGTTTCGACTTTTTCATTAGACTATCAATGTAGATTTTAAAATATTCGTTCTCACTCAGTTGGGCAAGTTTCTGGTTGTCATCATATTTACTCAATATAAGTCGCAAATGCTGATATGTATCGGGTAAAATATCAAGTATATATGGTGGGCTATTTTTCAACTGAAGTTTGGGATTTTGGCACAATCTTACCTGAAAACAAAGATAAAAATAAAATATCTTATGTGAACCATATTTTCTTTCACAGAAAAATGATAAATGAATAGAACTATGCTCTATTTCTTCATTTTCCATAATATAATTTATGATTATACGTAACTAACTCAAGTTTTGCCTGCAGCTATAGCCCTGTGGCATCCAATCCCGTCAGATCTCAGAAGCTAAGCAGGGTCGGGCCTGGTTAGTACCTGGATGGGAGACCGCCTGGGAACACCAGAAGCTGTAGGCTTGGGAGAAGGACCTGGCAACCCCCTCCCAAAAATCAATCTGCCATTGAAAACCCTATGAACGGCAGAGAAGCACTGACAATAGTGTTTCCCCTGTTGTACAGAGGGTTGCTATGAGTTGGATACTGACTCGACAGCACCTAACAACAACAACAACAGCAACTCAAGTTTACAAATAAATGGTAAAAATGTTTACTTTTGTTTACTATAATCAAATTTTATTACCTTTTTCTCCTATGCAGGATTTTCTATAACACATTCTTACTTTCAGCTCAGAAAGTTGTAATTTTCTTTTCTACAATGTCCTAATGTGCATATTTTGATAGAACTCCAGTGTCCCACTCACTGTATACCACCAATAGTCTTTTTCTATGAAAATGAGGAAATGGCCCTTTTCTGCTGGCGACCAATAAATGTCTCACATTTAGACACTGTTCTACTATACTGAACTCCCAGATAAAGCTCTCTCAAAGATTTTAATTGGTGTTTTGGTGTGGTATTTCTGAGCCCTAAGGAGAATAAAACAAAGAGGTGCAATTTTAACAACTGAGTTATTAAGTAGTTAAATGGGTGTCAGATCAGAACAAGTCTTTTCCACCTCCCCATAGCCTTTACCAGCCCTATAAACATGTGACATATAACGGCTCAGTCTTTCCAACAGGTGCCACCCAACCACTCACTGGGAGGTCAGATCTGCCTGCAGAACTGAAAATACCTTGTGCCACCCCTCCCAAAAAAAAAAAAAAAAAAAAAAAAAAAAAAAAAAAAAAAAAAAAAAAAAAAAAAAAAAAAAAAAAAAAAAAAAAAAAAAAAAAAAAAAAAGAAAAGAAAAGAAAAGAAAAGAAAGAAAGAAAAGGAAAAGGAAAAGAAAAGAAAAGAAAAAAGTAGTAATCCATAATCCAGTAAGTACTACATTCACTTCTACATGTTCATGTGATTTAGCTAAGTAAGCCCAGCTCATTTTTCCTATCAGGAACCCACCAATTAAACAAAAATTTTAAATGAAATGTTCAGGAAATGTACAAGAGCATACAGAGTTTAACAGTGCAGCACTTTTATGAAAGGCTAAATGTGTACATAAAGGCAGATTTATTGAGAACATAGTGATGCATAAGCTTCTGGTTCCTTCAGAGATACATGGTCCTTTTCTAAAGCCCTCATATTGTTAGGTGCTGTCAAGTCGGTATCCAACTCATAGCTACCCTCATAGTGTTTTCAATGGCTGGTTCAGGATTGCCTTGGGAGTGGACTGCCAGGCCCTTCTCCCATTTTTGTGGTGCTGGGAGTTGAACTCGGGACCTCAGAGATTGCAGCACAGCGCTCTACCAACTGAGCTAAATCCCAGCATATAGATATATATACACATACACATATATACATACATATGTGTATGTATATGTGTATATATATATACATAAAATTTATTTTTTAGTAAAAATTTTAAGGGTAAAATATTTTAAACACAATTGGTTAAGTTTTTTGTTATTTTCCAGTGTAACTTCCCTTCCATCACACTGAACCTCCTGTGGGGTGGTACTAGAGCAATCAAGGGTATTTCTCAAATCCAGCTAATGAGAAATTGAGTTGGCAATACATTTAGTTTGGATTTAAGGGAAGTTATATGTGAGGCTTGGGAGAAGGACCCAGTAGCCCACTCTTGAAACAATCTGCCACTGAAAACCCTATGGACAGAATAGAAGCACTGACAATAGTGCTGAGCATGGCACAGTGTCAGGTCGTGTTTTGTCTGTTGCAGGTAGGGTCATTATCAGCATCTAACAACAACAACATATATGAGTCATATAGTTACTTCCATAGTCAAGCTATTGTCAGCAGTCTGAAATAAGCCAGGCACAGAAAGAAAAATGCTATATGATCTCATTTATATACAAAATCTAAAAATAAAGAAGTAAATAAATAGAAACAGAGAATAGAACAAGGGTTACCGCAGGCAGGGAGAGAGAGGAAATGGAGATAAGTAGATCAAAGGGTATAAATTACAGTTAAGTAGGATGAACATGTCTGGAGATTTACTATACAGTATAAAGACTACAGTTAATAATATCCTCTGGAAAGGGACTAGAATAGATTTAAGGTGCCTTTACCACAAAATAAAGAGGTAATTATAGAAGGCAAGAGATATTAACTACAGTAATTATTTTACTGTGTGTGTATCAAAATATTTTGTTGTAAAGCCGGGCGCGGTGGCGCACACCTGTAATCCCAGAAGCTCGGGAGGTGGACACAGGAGGATTGCAAGTTCGAGACCAGAGGCAGTCTGAGTAACTTAGCGAGACCCTGTCTCAAAAAGTCCAAAAAAAAATAAAAGGGCTGGGGGCGCAGCTCAGTGGTCCAGCACTTGCAGAGCATGCAGGCACGAGGCCCTGGATTCAACCCCCAGTACCACCAAAAAAAAAAAAAAAAAAAAAAAAAAAAAAAAAAAAAAAAAAAAAAAAAAAAAAAAAAAATTCTGTTGTACATATGAACCATATACATTTTTTTAAATTTAAACACTGTTTTTAAATAATGGGTTCAGGAATACTGCAAGTGCCCGCAATGCTAACTAGCCTACCACGAGAGAAGAAAGGTCCAATTCAAATCTGGCAATTTGAATGTATTTCATGGTACCCAGGACTGGAAGTTCATATGGGTAATAAAAGAAACTCAAAGAATAAAATGTATAGAACCAAAAGTTACTGTAGATATTTCACTGATAGCTATAGATTTATCAGCCTTTTAAAATTTATAATTCATTGTGTTTTTCATTCTAAGGAAAACTCCCTTTGATAAGCCAATTTTATATTTATACTTTTGTTTTCTTTATCTTTAGAAGGACCTATCCAAATGTTAAGAGTATCATGTTTCACAAAAGATAGACCCACCTCTGGATACTAACAAAATGGCCTGGGACAATCAGAAAATAGGTGAGCTGTAATAATTTCAAGAAGTACAAATACAATAAATTAAGAAAACAACAAATGGCATAAGAACCCTTATAATCACTACCTCATTTGCTTTCTTTATGAAATCATCAAATCTTTTTATTGTTGTTGTTGTTGGGAGAAAAATCTGCCTGAAAGTACCAAGCATCAGCCTTTAACACAACCAATTCACCAATTCTCACATTAACACAACCAATTCTCACATAAACTACAGCATTATTACATTTTCTTCCACTTTGTATATAGTGCCTAAAACAGTTGTTTAGTCCATAGGACATAACAAATGAATAGATGGATTGGCTGACTGATTCTAGGAAAAGGTATGTGCGCACACACACACACACATTTTTATACAAATAGTTCGATTGCATAACTTCCTTTATTTTCATAAATGAACCCTACAAGTATACAAATTTATAACCAAGAGGTAAACGTTTAAAATAAATGTAAGAATATTATTTTAATCTCCCAGAAATTTCTTGGAAAGGTACAATAGCATTTCATTTATTAAATAATACCAAATCTTGACAGAATTTCATTAAAAGGGCTGATAAAGTTTTTCTATTGCCTTTTGCCTGCAGCCGTAGCCCTGGGGCATCCGATCCCATCAGATCTTGGAGCTAAGCAGGGTCAGGCCTGGTTAGTACTTAGATGGGAGACCGCCTGGGAACACCAGGTGCTGTAGGCTTGGGAGAAGGACCTGGCAACCCACTCCCAAAAATCAATTCACCATTGAAAACCCTATGAACAGCAGAGAAGCACTGACAATAGTATTTCGCTTATTGTACGTAGGGTCGCTATGAGTCAGATCCCAACTCAAGGGCACCTTACAACAACAACAACAACACTGTCTTTTAATTTTTGTGATATACTGACATAATCAGAGATCATTCCTCCCTAAAGACTAAGTTCCAAATACCAATGATTTAACAAATTCTGGTGGAAATAGGATTTGGTTTTTCAATTCTTTAAGGCCAAAGATACTATGATGAGTACACAGAAATTTCAAGAACATTGCCACCAACTTCCTACAGTAAAAAGTTTAATTTCAGCAGCATACACTCGTACATCACATATTAACAAATAATTAACTTGTAGTTAGAAGACAAGGCAGCTTCAAATTCATTTCCTCTACTGGTAAAATTTGTAACTGATTAATGAAAAATATCTCTCAGGTATTTTTTTCAGACATTCTAAATAAATGTTCTTAGATAAGATACTTCTATGATTAATGGATATCGAATTCACTATTCTCTACCTGACTCTTTTCTCACTTGTTTTACTTAAAATTATAATTCTATGTGGGAATGTATCGCTTTATGGGGTAAAATCGTTTGAATAACAACTATATACCATGTACTGAGCTTAGTGCTAGGAAATAGATGACTAGAATATACTTCCTGCCTGAAGGACTCTGGCAGAAGAGATCTAGTTATCTGTAATTAACCTAGGAGCAATGTAATTCTTGTTCTGAAGGGTCTTAGTAAGGATCCCATCCAATCATCTCCAAATTTAAAAATAAAAATCCTAATAATTACAAAGATTAAGGGACTACTAAAAAACATTAATCCAACACAAGAGTCTGCATCTTCTGAATCTCAGGATGGTCATCTTTCTAACTATATCACAATTAAATTAAGTTTACGCATATAATTAATGATCCCTTCTAAAGTCATTGCCATTTTAATTTTATTCCATTTTCAAATTTTCAAATTCCATTTTCAAATACATGAAGTTCAGATCCCATTTTTTAATTCGACAAAGGTTCATATGTCACACACTGTTTCAGACAGTGGGAACACAGAAAGGAATAATTCATAGACCTGCCCTCAAGAAGTTGTCTAGTGGGAAAGCCTGGTGGCTTAAGGAAGAAGTACAGAACACTTTAGGGTTGTGATGAACAGTACAACGTGCTACAAGAGAAATGCAGCTGCTCAGTCAGATTCATAATTTTGGAAATTTGGAGAAAGGGATATTTTAGGCAAAGCAATATGCAAAGGCTTATTTAAGAAGGCACCATGCTAAGAGATGAGTAAATGCAGTAACCCTAAAACATGGGTGCATATAAAAGCTATGGGTAAAATAATCTTAAACAGGCTGAAGTCACTTCAGCAAGGCTCTATAGGCCGTTTTCTAAATTTGTAGCTGGGAAAATGCAACATACAAAGCTGAAGGACTATATGCCATTGAGTGTGCAGTTCATCAGTTGGATTACCCTTAAACCCCATGATTTATGACAGCTCCTTCCAAAAATGAAAAATCCTACACCAGGACTACAACTTCTAAGCAGGTCAAATTCAATTTTATCCAATAAATATTTATTGAGTGCCTGCTATGTGCAAGGAACTGCAAAAGTCAGGGAGAGAAAAATAGCTCTTCTAAAAACAGTATGTTAAGGAGAAAAATCAAGCTAACCACAAAGTTCAAGTTCAGATTCAAATGACTTAGACTTGTTCTAGAAATATGTAAGTTGCTCCACTAAATAAAGGTTGGTGGCAAAACAGAAGAGCTTTCACAAAGAAAACACATCTTTAGTCACATTATACAATAATAAACTTTTTAGGGCACCAACTGGTGCATAAAAGAATTGGTTCATTAGCAAGAATAGTCTTCCTTTTTGAACTAAAAGGAAAAACATTTAGTTTGGGAATTAGGCTGAACATTTCATTAGAATCATTGACTTAAAGGCTTTTAGAGTTCAAAAGAACTTGGAAATCACCAAGAGCAACTTCGTCATTTTGATATGACAATTTTAAAACAGAGAAATGCAACCTGTTAAGGTTACTGTTTAGAACTCTGATATTTGGAATTAGGCATTCTCTCTGGATCAGTACACAACTGGCTACTGTATTTAAACATACTAAGAAGACTCTGTACATGTAGTCTGTATTATTTCAAACACATAAAAATATGTGTTTAACAGATATATGTTGCTTGTTGTTAGGTGCCGTCGAGTCGGTATCTGACTCATAGCGACCCTCATAGGGTTTTCAATGGCTGACTGTTTCGGGATTGCCTTGGGAGTGGATTGCCAGGTCCTTCTCCCAATTTTTTTGGTGCTGGGAATTGAACTCAGGACCTCAGAGACTGCAGCACAGCGCTCTACCAACTGAACTAAAACCCAGTCCCAGAAACCTCTTAGAATATTATAATTCTTTGACGAGGAAATGCAAAGGGCACAGCTAAGTGCCCAGTACATATCTAGCACTCACTTATTTCTAGTACTTCTACCATATTTTCTATTCAATCACAACAAAGCAAAGCAAAATTCCTGCATGTTTGTATAAAGGTATGAGATCACTTACACTCATCACTTTGTTGGGGATCATGCACTTCTAGGGACTTGAACTCAGGGCCTTCCACGTGCTTCACAAGTGTCCTACCACTTGTGGTTCTACCCCCAACCTATTTTTTTTTTTTTTTTAATTTTTGAGTCAGGGTCTCACTGAGTTACATAGGCTGCCTCTGCCCTTGTACTGGCAATCCTCCTGCCTCTGCCTCCTGCATTGCTGGGATTACAGGTGTGTGCCACAGAGCCCAGCTGATTTTTAAAGTTTCTTTTAGCTGATAAAGGTCTTCATGCTACTTGAAATCCTCAAAACTCTGGAATGTTCTGTGCAGGAAATAAGGCTAAGCCCAGGCAGGTACTTTTGTCAGGTGACATGGAATCTTCTAGTTTCTTCAAACTCAAGAGGCTCTCAGGAAAAAATTTATGGATAAAAGACCCAATCTTTTAACAAGTATAACATTAAGAACTACTTTTTAAGGTCTAGTATTATGGTATGAGTGAGCTTAACAATGAAGTAGTAGTATGTTAGAATGCTATAAAATTTATTTGGACATTATCAAAATGCTTCCTTTGTTACAAGGAAAAAAGTTAGAAACCTACAAGTAGATTCTAAAAAAAACTTTAAATATGCTGAAGCAAAGTAGATAAAAAATCATGATAGTACCATTAAAGTCATAGTATGTGAGATAATTTTAATATAAAAGAAAAGATGAGAATAGATTCCCATTTCAGTTTTTACTCACCCACTTAATTGCTAGAAGACTGTTTAAAATACAGTGTTTATTCCATAATATACAATTATAAAACATGATTTACACATTATAAATATTATGCTTTAAATTAACTTGAAAACCCACATGAAATTTAAAAATTCTCTCAAAACTTCATCCATTCCTTCACTTCATTCCTAAGGAGAAGTTGTATCTATCAAAGTTAACTCTTCTACTTGTTTCTAGTTTTTCCCTTCCACATAGTAATCTAAAATATCACTTCGTCTTCCTTTACATTTTAAATCTTCTTCTACCTACAACCCTTCCCTTCTGTCTAAGAACCTCTCCTGCCCTGCCTGTGCATGCAAGGGAACATTTTAAATCTTCCTATACCTACATCTCTTCCCTTCTATGCTCTGCCCGCACATGCATGTGCACACACACATGCATGTACACACACACACACACACACACACACATACACACACACACAGTTAATTTTAACCCTCTTTAAATTCTGAAGCTAACAAAACTTCCTTTTTATCAGTTACTACAGTTCTAAGGGCTGGGATTTAGCTCAGTTGGTAAAGTGCTGCTCTGCACTCTCTGAGGACCTTGGTTTGGTCCCCAGCACTTCAAACACGGGAGAAGGATGTGGCAATCCACTCCTGAAGCAATCTCAAAATAACAATTGAAAACCCCATATGAGGGTCGCTATGAATTGAGCACCACTCCATGACATCTAACAATAACAATAACAGTTCTAGAACAATTTTTGAGTAACCTATATACTCATTTTAATCTAGTCTCATCACATAAGCAAAATTACTCTGCAAAGATCAACAATGGCATCTAATGATAAAATGAATGATTTCCGAAATTTTTACCCTCTTTGGTTTTCTCTATTTTAACTTAAAGTTAGTTTTATCAGAATATGAAACTCTATTCTTCTTAAAATGTTATTACCCGGGAAATCAATTTATTCCAGTTCTTTTTCCACCTCTCATCTCTGTTCTTTGTATGATTCTCTTTCCTTCACGGCCATCTAAATATGCTCCCATATACCAAAATATTTGATTCTCTAACTCTCTTCTGCTCTGCATCAGTAATCTCTTGAAGTTCTACAGCTGGAGATGCTACCTTTAAATGCAGTAGTCACATATACTGTGGGTGCCAAAAAAAATGTGTTCACAATGCAAGATATCTATGAATTATTTTTCAAAGTTGAATTGAATTTTGGTAGCAATATGTAATATGACATTAGCTCAAAAAATGGCACTAATCAAATGAATGCTGGCACCACCATGCAACAGATAGGACAATCAAAGATAATGACAGAAGCACGGTTATTGTTAGAGGAGGATAAGATCATTTGGAAGAGGTATTTGATACCTGAGAAAATTGTGGAAGTACAACCATGTATGTATGAGTATGTAACAGAGCTTCCAACATGCCTAATAAATGCATACATTCTGGTAAGTTTGAGATCCATGGTACTGTGTTTGATGTGCATAAGGGAAGATGTGAGAGGCCTCACACAGCAACAAGTCCTGCTTCTTCTGCTATGTACTCTGAGCACATCTTGTAATTGCATAAGGCAAATATGACTTGTATTCTTCATCTTTTGTTATAATTTGAGTACTTCAATTTTAATTGGTTTTTCAATTCTTAAAATGTGTATACATTTTTGGCACCCTCTGTATGTCTCTAGTTTCAACCTTCTCTAGAACTGCATATTCAATTTTTTTACTTCAAATGCATTTCATTCTGGCAAATGGAACTCAGCATGGCCCAAAATAAACTGACACACCAACACCCAAGCTCAGTCTTCTTCCCTATTTTTCTTATCTCATTAAGGGTATTACTGCCTTCATAGTCAACTAAGATGAAAACCTCAAGCATCACTTTCACTTCACCTTTCTTTCATTCTCTAACCCTCAAGGGTCACAAAAAAGTATGTAGATTTTACTGCCAAAATGCTTAATACTTTTGAACCAACACTTGCTATACTAAGTATCCATTCTCTAGGCCAACCCTTTATTATTTCTTAGACTGTTTTAACTCCTCTTGATCATTACTCTTGCTTTTAGTTTCTTCTTAACCCAACCTTCATAGAGTATGTAGAGTAATATATCAAGAAATAGCCTTCATTTTCCTCCTGCCTGCTCAAAAGCCTTCAATGATTATCTGTCTGCCAAATAGAGTCCAAATTCTTTGACAGAGCAGTTAAAACTCTATCATCCTCCTATAATTTACCTTCTCCCAACCATCTCCCATCATCCTTTTAGCTGAATATACCTGCCATCTTGCTGGCATCTCAACCAGCCTCTAAGAACATCTAGAAATACGTTCTTCATCATTTTTTCTACACCAACTTCTCACTCTCAACTAACAGGATTCACCTCCATCACATACAATGTCACAGTACTTTATACCATATTATAGCACTAATTACACTCTACTGTGTGGGGTGGTCACTTATAAATGTCAGTCCTTCCATAGCTAGGGTTTAATAAATGACTAAAGAAGTCAACAAATAGCATATAAAACAACTTTTGAAAGAAAGGAAAAACTGATTCAAAATCTAAATGGTAAAAAATTTGTAAGAGTTAAAAATTTACTGATTAAGGTTTTTATTATATGTATGCCTTCTATATAGAAATAACCAAGGTAACTTTTAGTAGAATTCTTTTAAGTATTTTACTTTATCAAATAAAGGTTTGCCTAAAAGTCACAAATAGCAAACTTTGGTATTACCTCATTTACCTCAACACAAATGCAAAATCTAACTCAGTACTAAACAAATTTTTCCAGACACTTACTGTGCTATTATTCCCAATCCAAGTCTAGTAGGATTCAGGATTCTGCTTAGGCTTAACAACTTTAATGTGGAAAAGGAAGTATAAAGTAGATTAATTCAAATAAGTGATATTCCCTATTTCAAGGCCTTAGGAAGGTAAGATTCTCAAAACCAACAAACCCAAACAATTTGCATCCTAAATCTAAGTTTTACAACATATGAAATATTTTCAGAGCTATGAGGAATTCAACTTTCAAAAAAAAATTTGCTCTTATTTTTTAAAATATTTATATACACTCCAATCATCTTTGAAAAACTTTAAAATGCATTATAGTCATAGCGAAGTTACAAAGATAAGAGAATGAATTATATTTCAGGTTTCAGGAATGTATTAAAAAATTATAAAGATAGAGTGAATTATATTTCAATTTTGAGGAATGTACTAATGTACTAAGGATAAAAGGCAAGAAAAGGCTATTTGGCATCATTTTTTAAATGCTTTTAAAACTCTTATAGTTATATAATTTTAAATAAATAAAAAGAATAGCGAAACAAAAACATAGGCTGGTATTCAACTTGCTTTGGTCCTTAACATCAATTCATTATTTTCCAATTTTCTGAGCACCTATGTATGCGCAGTACATTTAGCACCTATTAGATGGAAACTGTTTCTCCTATTTTCCATTACCTGGCTAAGACTCTTGTAAAAACCACACTTAGGAGCCTCATATTAATAAATTATGACTCCGACCATGCTGATTAGCAATCATTTCCTTACCCTCACTTCAGCATTTCCAACAAGAGCACAATAATGCTACTTCTAAAAGGCAATGGCCAGCAGAATCCAGACAGAAACTGAACACTAGCCAGAAAAACAAGGTGGATCTTCTCGACTCTGCTTCTACTATACATTGGTCTTTATCACAGTCTTTTCCGTACTACGTGGTAATTATCCATTTCTATGCTCAGCTCTGATGCTGTTTTCTGAGTTCCTATACAAGTCAAGGGCAAGGTTATATTTTATCTTGCTTCCCTCCCCGCTATAATAAACACTTAGTAGGAACATAGTAAGTCTTGAAATAATGCTTATGAAGTGTTTAAGAAACTCTGGCTCTAGTTGGACACTGCAGCTAACACCTTTAATCCCAGAGACACAGGAGGCAAAGGCAGGAGGATCAAAAGTTTGAGGCCAGAGGCAGTGAGACCTTGTCTTAAAATACAAAATAAAAAATGGGATATGGCTCAGTGCTTGAAACCTTGCAAAAAGCATACACGAGGCCCCAGGTTCAACTCCTCAGTACACAAAATAAAAACAAATAGAACAAATGAAAAAGAAAACAAACTTTGGCTCGGTAATAACTTTAGAACAAATTCCACATTTCATTTTGGGTGTATTTGAACATAGATGTGTATTCATGAGACTAGTTCTATGACCCTATCAAAGAGGTATCATGTTTTTAGGGTCATTTATTGACTTAGACTGATGCACAGGGTTAAGACCAGAAAACTCACCTAAATGGAATGCTTTCAGGCATGCTACTACTCCATTTCTCAGTACATGAACTGAGCTACCAACTTTGTTACAAAATCCTCTCCATATCTTACAAGGAACACAGCTGAGCAATTACTTTCTCCTACTCATAGTGACCTTGCAGACACAGCCTGCCCTCTGAAACAGAACAATTAGTTGGAAGTAGAATCTCGGTTGAGTGTCTCAAATTCTCGAAAACAAGGAATGCCAAAACTACACACTTACTAGATATTTTCCTTACAGTCTTAAGACTCCTTATCTCCTATAAGTTATTTTACTCTATAATTATAAAGATTTGCCTTTGAAAAGAGGATTTATAAAGCAAAGTATGTTAACTTCACATTTAACCTTGACTTTACCTTAACAACCAATCAGACCCCAAAGTTGCTATTTTCTGTTATTCCCAAACTAAACTCCTGCTATTGCAGTTACTTTAGAAAAAACAGTTAGGTAATGTGTCAAGGGATTAACTTTTGGACTAACAATAAAGTTCCTGATGTAATCATAAGACAGTGTTGACATTATGAACCACTTCCTTCACCATTGACAAATAAGAAAAGACAAATACATGTAGGGGATGCTTCTGCATCACACACTTCAATAAAACACAATTTCCAATTAGTACATATCAGTGTCTTTCTATTATTATGTGATAGAGCAGAAATAAATATACTTAACTCTTTTATAATAATTTATGTGATTTTTCTCCACAAAGCCCACATATGCATTGACTATTTTCATCTTTTACAAATAACAGTGATAAATAAGAAAGTCATAGTAATGCACCTTTGCCAACACCTATACCTATATCCCATTAAGTACAGACTCTGGCTGGGTGAGGTGGCATGTGCCTGTAATCTCAGCAGCTGGAGAGGCAGAGGCAAGGGGATTGCAAGTTCAAGACCAGAGGCAGTCTAAGTAATTTAGCGAGACCCTGTCTCAAAAAGTTAAAAATGGGCTGGGGTGCAGCTCAGTGGTCCAGCACTTGCAAAGCATGTGAGCGCAAGGGCCTGGGTTCAACCCCCAGTATCGCAAAAAAAAAAAAAAAAAAGAGACAGAGAAAGAAAAAAAAAAGCAGACCCTGGATAATGGACTTCCTCATGAGCCAAGTTCCTCAACTGTATAAGCTAAACCTAAATCCATAAAAGTGTTAATCAAATAAACAATGTCAGATGTTTCACTGTGAAATAACCATCCATTTCACCAAAAATCATGATGAAATTATTAAAAGTAGATAAAAATTATGTTCATAACCAGTTATAGACTAAAATTATGAACATCATTTATTGTTGTTTCAATGACTTTACTGTAAATATTGCTTATCACTTCCTTATATAAATCTTTTTGATTTGATGTTCTAACCCTCAATCACAACTATACAAATTTTGACCACACAAAGAAGTGATATGGACAGAGAGTTACAGCTCCCCTGTACAATCTGATCCATTTGTTGCCTACTTATATCACAGATAAATTAGAGAAAACTTTGAATTCCTTCTCTTATACCCAATGATTTAGTCAATGAGTGACCTTCAAATACATACTCTTCAGAAAAGCAAAGGTAGCTAGCATTATGCCTGGCAAATACATGCAACTTTTCCAAATGCATACTCCTCATTCTTAGTATGCAATGTTAAAACCAAAACCTGACCCCAAGCAGCAAGTTACAATGTTCTGACACTATGATATCATTCTGTCTGGAGTATTTTAATATACCAATTTGAATACATTGGCAGAAGTTTAAATAGGTCACAGTGAAGCTCAAAACTAAGGATATTTATCTGGCAGAAATATCCTGGCTCTGCCTATAATACCACTGACCATACAATGACAGGCCTATCATTCTCTTATCTTACCTGTACTTTCCATAAGGATAAATGAAAAGAAAGTATTTTTTTTATTCTTGTATTACTAATATACTGACAGTGGCTTCTTTGTAGTCAATATTTGCATATAGAAACAAACCAAAGCAAAGGTGAATGCTGCCATATGATTTCATGTAGGCTTTGGCACATTCTTACAAAAGAATATTTTTAAACCTCCAATTATACGGTTATAAATACATCAAAAGTCCCACCTCAACTAAATTTATAACTGGCCCCAAATATCTATCAAATAAAGTCATAATGGTGCTACAGATATTACCAATATATAAGACAGTGTTCCTACTTAAAATCAAAAAGTGTTAATTTTTGCAAAACAGCAAGCTATATCTTCATCATTTTTATTTCACAATCTTACTTAGGATTGACAGCTACAGTTTTACAGTATATAAATGTAAGGTACTCAGGTTGCCTTTTTAATTGGACTTCTCAGAGAACTAACATTCAGCTTGATTTCTTCTTGTGAAATAGAGTTCATCTGAAAGCAACCAGCAGAAACCACAGAAGTTTCTGATACTCTCAACTCCACAACCCCCAACATAAATTTTCCTTTCACAATAAACAATGTGCAATCGAAAAAGTTTCCTGTTTCAAAATGGAATAGTAGATGAAAGAAACTGTAACCCTGTAACAACAACAACAAAAAAGTTTCTTTAATGAAAATGAATTCTCAAAGATGAAAACAGAAACTCTCAAATACGGCTTCCTCACTTAAGGACTGATCTGGTTCTTTCCCCAGTAAACATTTTCAACATCACACATGTGGCTGTCATACGTGCTCCCTCAGGACTTTTGTTAAATTACTTGTTGGTACCCTTTTGTTATCTAAGAGCAACAGAACCTCACATAAGACTGAACCAACACTTCTAAACTATATTATGGCCATACACCCATTAAAAGCAGGCAATGGTAAAAAAACAAAACAAAACAAAAAAAAAACTTTGCATGCCTGAGTCATATAGAGGAACTCTAAACCTTGAAGAGCAGAACAAAAAGTTAAAAAAAAGTCTTTGCTCTGAATCCAACTTTTCAAAACACACACAGTGGAAGAAATGGCCAATGCAAATAAAGACTGCTGTGATAACAGCAATTATTATTAATTAACAGTATGTCCAAATAAACCTGGAGAAACTATATCCAGGGTGAATAGGGATACCACAAGCACAGACAGAACTTACCACTTTGTCCATGAGTTTCCAAGTTTTCTCCACAGTCCTGCGATCAGCTGCAGCTTGTTTGGGGGGGCCAACTGCATCCTGAATAGCATCAATAATACCCAAAATTCGACCTTTTCGGGGGTTTCCTCCTCTACCACCAGGGTTTCTGCCATTCATAGAATTTGCCATCTGGAATCTCAGTTCTTTAAAAGGCAGATTTTAAAAAAGAAGAAGGTTAGTTGGGTATGAAAGTATTTACCCCACAGGAAACTGAACTTGCTAACTTGTACCCACTATATTCTCCTCCATCAATGAGAACAAAACCAAGGGCCCCAGATTCAACTTTTCTATAACCCTGTGTATCTGTGCTCTCCATTTTACAAAAGTAAGTTTAAAGTCTTTAGACTCGACATGACATTCGCTTTTAGAATGCTAAGAGCCAAAGATACACCCTCCTCATGTTTCAAATAGCTAAAGCTTAAGTAATATCCAACTCATAACAATAACAACAACAACAAAACAACTTAAATAGGTTTCCACCAAGTAACCAAATAGGAACATAATGTTCCCCCTCTCTGCCCTAAACCCAATTCAAAACACTACACTGTAACCCCTAGAATACATTTTGGGAGCCTCACTCTGAAACCTCACTTTCATTCTGTTAGACTTTGCTGTTATTATATTAATGTAAAAAGTGTTGTGCACACGCAAAGGGGACAGGTCGGTTGTCAACAAAGACGTAGGACGTGGGTTTCCCCCGCTAAAACCACCAGGTACGGACATAAGAACACAGTTCTTTAAACCAACGCGCTGAGTAGTTTTCCCAAGGGTCAAATAAACCCACAAACAGCCCATTTTTTAAAAAGCGGGTGAGAAACTGACAGCGGGCACGGAAAGCAGAGTTCCCTTCTCTCCCTCCTTTCCTCTAGTCTCACCAAAGGTCTATGGGGAGCTGAGGGGGATCCAAAGCTTTGTTTCAGGACGTCTGTGCCCCCTCCCTCCTCAGGCCTCCTGGCTGCCACTCTCGGTCTCGGCTGAGGAGGAGGAAGCCAGAGAGGACAAAGTATCCCCCGCTTCTCCAGCGCCCCGCAGCCTGGTCCGCCTCCAGCACTGGGCGCCCGGGTGGACGCGCCGCCGGCCGCCCGCACCCTCAGCGTCCTCTCTCCCCTTACTCCTCCTCTCCCCTCGCTGGGCCCGCCCGGTTCCGGTCTTTAAATGCCCCACTCTAAACTGTGGACGGCAGCGGCAACAGGAGCTGGAAGCCTGGGCTGTCCCTCTTCCCCTGTAGCCCGCGCCCGGCTGCCCGGGGCCCCCGCGCCAGTGAGAAATGTCGAGCCTCCCCGGCGCCCCGCTCCCTCCCCACCTCTCGGCGCGGTGGCTGTCCCGAGACACGCGTGTGTGCAGGTCCCGCTCCACACGCACGCAGCGCCGGGTGCTTGGGGAGCTCGGGCGGGGAACGTGTAATCGCCGTAACAGCACGCTCGCGAGGAGGGTGCGACCACCCGGACGTGGAAACGCAACAATTACCGTCAAGACAAATCCACACCCGCTCTCCCCTCCCGCCCGACTTTCCGGGAGGCCGCGGCAGCACTAGCTGGAGAAGACCACTAGCTGGACACCCCACCCCTGAAACATACACCAAGACCCAGCGCGGGGAGGAGTCTGGGGCGGGGCCAAGAGCCACTGGACCAACCACATGCGCCTGCGCTCTTCTCGACAGCTGGCTAAGCCAATGGGCGGGAAGTGCCCGTCCTCCTAGCGCTAACACCCGTTCCACGTCCCCCACAGTACACAATGGCCCTAAAGGAGTGCCCGCTAGACGCACGTCCCAAATGGAAAGGAACTCAGAAGAAAATGGGCCTAGACTTTCCTAGGAATGAAAATGGGAAAGAGAAAGGAAATGGAAGAAGAAAGGCAAGGCATTAGGGAACTAGCCAATGAGGAGTGGGCAGGTGGGTGTGAGCGTAGGGAGAGGCAACCGAAGCCAACTGGGGCTAAAAGGCGGGACTTCCTGCCTCGCTTACCTTCCTCGTCTTTTGTTTCATAGCAACCGACTAGAGGCTGGACGGGTGTTGCTTCGCCACTCTGGGCGGGTCCCAGGCTTAAGAAATTCATCTCCCTAGGGCTGCCTAACTCTACTCAGGACAGCTGCCAAACAGGTCTAAAACAGTGTCTCTTATTGGCTGTCAAAAAGCAGCAACAGTCACCAGGCTTCTAAGATGAAGCGTTAACCTCACACAGTAGGATAAGGGTAAAACCTGATTGCTCACTAAACTTCCTAAATTTCTGAGTGTTTCTCTTCTACTATTATTTGTAGAGAGATTCCTCATAGAACAACAATCTGGTGAAAAAGCAAATAGTTGACAACGCTGGACAAAAAGTCTCTGCTAATTATGCCAGGGCAGTAAAAGTACCAGATAATGGGAATTGCTAATATGTGCTGCACCTTTTTATTCAGTACAAGTTTTTGCATAAATCACTGTTGTATTTTGTCTGAGTCATCTTTGCTCTACATAGATTGCTCTCCGTCTTGAAAACAAGCTTTTATCTGCCATTCTCTGCCATCATTTTTAATCTTTCTCTGTGGCTTTATCTTTTATGTGTATGAAAAGGCGCACATCTGGCTATCTTTTAAATGAAAAAAGCTACTGTGCTGGGATCCTTCATTCAACAGGATCATATATTAAATAAACATCTTTCCTTTCTATTTGTTTCAGTCTTCCCATACATGCTACTAACAATTGCTCTGGATTTTCATGTTTTAGAACTTTTTTCCCACTATAGTTGATGGAATTGTATGTACTATATACTTTGGGCTTCTCAGATGGTGTGATATTTTGCATTTTTTAATATATATAATATATATTTCTAATCTTTATCCAACTAATTAGCCTGATAAAATGTTCCTCATTTGTTCTAACTACTTTCTAGTAAGTGACCATTTTAATACTGTGGTTATTACTATGAAAGATCTTGAGTTGTCATAAACATGCTTTACTCTGCAGCTTTAAAATCAGATGGTTGAGATTTTCATTTGACGAAAATAGACAAAATGTGTTCCTTGTAGTTAGCTAGATAATAACATATGGTTCAGGAAGTAATTTTTTCTATGTCATTATTTCTATGTCAATAAGTAGTTCCTTGTTTTATATTGTATAAAAATACTGGCCTCTCCATATCTCCTCTACCCATGCATATCTCCTTTATTCATATCTACATTTACTAAGGAGAAACTGCAGAAAGGAAAAACTTCTTGTGGCTCTATCCTTTATATTCATAAAAAGGAACCTTTGAAATAAATCTGAAAAAAACAAACTATATAAAGAAGTTTTTTCTGTGTGTAACCAGTTATACATCATAACTAAATATATTAATCACATTCATATTTGGATAAATGTAGAATAAGTAATATACATGTTATAGCATGTCATTCCTTTTATATTGTGTTTTGTAACTGAAAAACATTAGAATGAGAAAATGCCACTGTCAGTGTTATCAAGCACATCATGTTGATACAAGTGATACATTTTACGGTATATTGCTTCTCAACTCTGTGAGATTTAAAAAATTCATCTCCCTAGGGCTGCCTAATTCTTCTACTCAGGACAGGAGCCAAACAAGTCTAAGACAGTGTTTCTTGCTGGCTATCAAAAAAGATCAACAGTCACCAAGCTTCTAAGATGAAGTGTAAACTTCACATAGAGTAGGCTAAGGGTAAAACCTGGTAAAGCTTGGTATATGTATGTACATATATGTACATATCTATAAACATTGATACATATGCATATTTATACATATGTAATCACAAAATTGGGCTGGGATTTAGCTCAGTGGGTAGAGCGCTGCGCTGCAGTCTCTGAGGCCCCGAGTTCAATTCCCAGCACTGCAAAAATGGGAGAAGGACCTGGCAATCCACTCCCAAGGCAATCCCGAAACAGCCAGCCATTGAAAACCCTATGAGGGTCGCTATGAGTCGGATACCGACTCGACAGCACCTAACAACAACAACAACAATCACAAAATTACAACGTTATTCTCAACAAGCTATTTATCAAACCCATCTAGAGGCCTAGTTAGGTTCCAGTGCAGCAGGGGTCCCAGTGGATCTCAAACTAGGATTCAGTGTTTGGTAATGTCTGGGCATCCCATCTATCTTTAATATAAGTTAATGTGCAAGGGAGAATAAAGATTGCTGGGGAAAATGGTAGCACAGGAGATAGAGCCCACTAAAAGACTACATGCTAAGGGGCTATAAATAAGAGCACAAAGAAATATTTTCTTAGAAGACTTTGTGATACTCAACATAAAAGCAGTGGCACACCAAGCTATCAGAATCGGTTAAAGAAATAATATCCTTGTTTCTACAAAACAATCTCCAGCCCTGTGCATTTTAAAGTGAATGCAGCATCATTGGGAGGCATGGGGTTTGACCCTAGGTAGAGCATACATGTAGGAGAGTGTGTTCTCCTGGAAGAGCTTGACATGAAGTGGATGGTTGGACTCCTACCAGAATTATATTGCAAGTACCAGAGTGGCCAATAGGTGAATAATACGAATGAATTGACCAAAGTACATGGGAGACCTCAAGTGGCTTTGTGACAAATTTAGTAGAGAAAGCTATGAATACTAGACATTTAAGCATTAATATTTGACGTTAATATATATACTAAAGGCTAGAGTCATCTGTTGGGAGAAGGACCTGGCAACCCCCTCCCAAAAATCAATGTGCCATTGAAAACCCTATGCACAGCAGAGAAGCACTGACAATAGTGTTTCCCCTGTTGTACAGAGGGTCGCTATGAGTCGGATACCCACTCGATGGCACCTAACAACAACAACAACAACGAGTCATCTGGGAAAATGCGGATTATATTCTTGTCTTTAAACACAGTAAATGTTTTGTTTTTGTTTTTTAATAAACCACAACAATTATCTGGGAGGAGATGTTTAGACTTTTCTATGGTTTTTCTTTTCTTTTTTTTTTTCTTATTTTTTCCAAATTCATAAGTGACCCCATAACTTACTTGACCCACTTAGGCTTACAAAACATTTTAGATGAATGAATGGGCTGTTTTAAATATATTAACTGCTCTCATTTCTGCACAAGGGAGAATTCACTTGGTTGGAGTTTTTGTGTTGCTTGTTTGTTTGTTTGTTTAGTACTAGAAATGTGAACCCAGGGCCTTGCATATATTTTGCAAGGGCTCTACTACTAAGCGGTATCCCAAGCCCATTTTTAAAATTTTTTTTTATCTAGAAACGGGAGCTCACTAAGTTATACAGACTGCTCCAGCCTTGACCTTGAGATCCACCTGCCTCTGGCTCCCAAATTGCTGAAATTATAGGCATGTACACCTGCATTCAGTCTTAATATACAACTCCAAGCAAAATGTTACTATTCCTAGAAGTCTTATCCTATAAATTTACAATAACTCTCCTAACACCAAAGCAGAATCACCAATTAATAAGTAAATAAATAAGAAGCTAATCTCCCAGAAAGAACAAAGACGCAAATTCATAGTTAGAAAGAAAAGCAATTTGGCCTACTGATGTTTGTTCTTAACAAGCATTCCTTGTTAAAAGGAATAAGTTTTGATCCATCTTTTGAACACATACTAATAATTGGCAGTGAGGGATGCTGATTCATGGGCTCATCAGATCTAACCAGACTCTGAGTCACAGTTTTGGCTCAACTCCAATGCTTACTTAAAAACAACAACAAAACTAAAAGTGGCTTAAATAAACTACAACCTTATTTCTCTCACGTCTAGAGAAAGTCTGAAGATAGGAATTACAGGTAAGTATTATGGTTCCACAATTTTCTCAAAGACCCAAGTGCCCATCCTCTGTATTGTACCTGGCTTCTGCCCTCGTGGTCACCTCATATTCCTAGATGGCTGTTGGCACTCCAAACATAGGCACTGATTTTCAGGCTAAAACCCAAGAGGAATGTCAGAAGGACAAAAACAACATCCACAAGAATCAGTTTCTTTTAAATAATCTTCAGAGAATTCCCACAAATCTTTCTCGTAAACAGATCAAGGCCAGAAATTAGATTCATGCCCTAGTTTAACTGCAAAAAGTCTGAAAGGTAATGTGCTTTTTGTTTTGAGAAGCAATAAAACCAACTGAAAATTCAGGGTATTTTTCTACCCACTTACTTCATTCTAGTTCTATATTCTTTCATTCCCCATTGCATTCTTCATATTTCACAGTGCTTTTTCCATGTTTCCCTAACATGCCTTGATTCAGAAAAAATATATGAATAATCTTTGTTTAACCTCAACAATTTGGGTAAAGAAAGTAAAATTTGAAAAAAATTCTCACAATAACATCTTTATATTTTTATGCATTTTGATTTATACTAAATTAACACAACAATGTATTTTTATTTTTCAATTTGAAATATAAAAACAGAATTCTTAAACCTAAATGGGATCTTGGTAATTATCATATCACTCATTTGAGCAGATCGGGAAACCGGCAAATTTATCCATGATGACTGGACCTTTAGAAACCCAAATAAATAGGATATTAATACATGATGTAAAAATCATCTGAGTATGTGAAAAATTAACTGCTAATAAAACTAATATTAATATGTACCAGTTATATATCCATTTTTTTACTCAAAAAGTCACATTAAGCACAGAAAAATATCCTAGCCCATGCTGTAGCACATATCTGTAATCCTGGCTGCTTGGGAGGCTGAGACAAGAGGATCACAAGTTTGAGGCCAGAGGCAGCCTGCACCACTTAGCCAGATTCTCTCTTAGAAGTAAAAAATAAAAATGGGGCTTTGGGTGGCTCCATGGTGATGTAAGACTGTATCAATCAGAAGCAGCAAATTCCCTCCAAGAGCAATTCTAACAATGTCAAATGGATCTGATATACCCCAAATCTATAGAAAATCTTCCCTAATGGTTTTAAAATACTCATTCTCAATGTAAAATAATATATTTTTCTCTTTTAAGACTTATCTTGACTATTATCGGAGGCAAAATTTATTAGATACTTATCTTTATCAGCCCAGATTTCTAACTACTCATTCACTTTTTTATTCAATAAGCCTTTCTTAATCATTGAATATATGCCAAGAATTACGTGAGACATCAGGAAATACAAAGATGATTAAGCAGCAATCATTCCCAAAGAGAAAAAGAGATCATTTTAACTCAAGTGATAAAAGCCATGATTTCTTAGGAAGAGATCATTATGAGAAACTGAAGAGAGACAGCCAATCCAGGTTGGAAATAATAATTACTAAGGCAAGGAATATGTAAGACATAATTAATCGTGTGAGTGTCATTCTAGGCAAAAGGACTACTCGGGAGCAGGGACATAAAAGAAAGAAAACATGTATGTATGAACAGAAAGTAAGCAACTTCATGTTGTGGGAAACAGAAAATAATAAAGTAATGACCAAATATGTCAAGCGATGATTAGTAAAATTAAGCCACCTGTACCTAATCAGAGAACTTGGATTTCATTCCCTTTTCTTTTAATAAGAAACCACTGAAAGATTTTAAGCCAAGGGAGAATATATAGGCACAGAAGAAGCAAAAGAGGTGACATAGTAATGCCTATATTTGAAAATGTTCTTCATGATGGCCAGGTTGATAATGCATTGGAAAGGGGTAAGACTAAAGGCAGAGTGGCCAATTAGGAGATATGCATTAAGTTATGATGAGGGCCTGAAATGGAACAGTGGTAGTAGAGATAAAACATAAATGACATATTTGAGAAATATTGAGAAAAGTGATTTGCAAATTTCTCTGCACATTTGAATAATATGTTCCAAGCCTCTGCTCCCAGAGATTCTGTTTTAATTGACCCAAGATATTTTTAAAGCTCCCCAGGTGATCTTAGTTAGCAACTAAAGCTGAGCACCACTAATTAGTTAATTTAGTTTGTTGTTGTTGTTAGGTGCCATTGAGTCGCTTATGATTCATAGTAACCCTCATAGGGTAGTCATTGATAATTACAAGAATATGTATGTGCAGAAGATGGAGCAGTCAAAAATGACGACTGATAATCTAGCTTTAATGACTGGGTAAAAGCCTCAGCAACTAGTGATCAAAGAACAGTCTATTTCCAGGAGAGGAGGAATGAACTTCTTTTGGAAAAAAGGAAAATTGAAGGCATCTTTTGGAATAAACATATGTACATTTTAATTAAGTGATTGGATATATATAATCATGTTTGGCAACATTGACAAGTAATCCCTGAGAATTATTAAACTATAAAGGAAAGTTATGCCAGATAAAGAATGTATTGAGAAGAGAATTGAACCCGAGGATCAATATTCGTAGAAATGTAGAGGACAGAATAGAGAAAGAGAAAAGAAACAAGTTACATGAAGTATATTGGAAATTAAGGGAAGAACAATATGATCATGAAGGAAGCAACAGCTTCAAATGTGGGAGAAGTCCCAATCAAAAACAAACAAACTGTACAAAAGATCTGTAGGAATTAATAACTGAGAGATCATTTATGACCTTAGAGGTAACAGTGTCAACTAGAGACGGTGTTGGAAAGACTGGGACATGAGAAAATAACAAGTAGAGATTAATCCTTTCAGAAATGTGTATAAGCATGAAGAATTTAAACAGTATTTATACATAAACATAGGCCAAGGGAAGATGACAAAATTCTGGAATAAGAGAAATTTCTGCATGAATGTGTATGTTGAGAAATGATTTAGAAAGAAAGATTAAAAGACATTTCATCCTATGAGAATGGAAAAAAGGAGATCTCTGAGAATAAAAAGGAGGATGTGTGAATATATGTTTGTGTGAATGTACATATGTAAAAACATTTCTAGGGGTGGTAAGAAGTTGGAGCATGATCAGGCTAATGGCTTCCAACTCTACTAGATAGAAGTAGTGTCTATGAAATTGTCTTCTCCTATTGAAGGGAATTTAAGGGGGAGTGGTCAATGTTTTGAGTTAAAGGAAAAGGAAAAGGACAAGTAAGGAAAAGACTGAAAATCTGTTCTGAGGGAACAGTGGAGTGTGGAGATTCAGTAGAATTGGCTAGTGATGCCCACTTGAAAGGATTTGTAAATTTCTCTAGCAAGGCCCAAGGAAAGAAGAATGTAGCTCCAAAACAGATTTGTGTTTCAATTGGGCGGGAGTTACAGAAACACATGAATGAAAGAAATCAATGTTGTCAGTGAGAAAATATTTCAAATGATCACCTGTGGGATTTAGGATAGGTCAGGAAGGAAGAGAGAGAATGTAGAAAAGAGGGTTATCTTGTTAACATGGTGTTACAAGAAATATCTACTTCCAATATTAAAAGTGAGGATCAAGAGGGTCTTGTGTTGCTATTTAATCTTTGGAACCAGTAAGATATAGATGTATTTTTAAAGTATAATTTTAGCACCAGTAGGCAAAGGTGAGTCACTGGATGATGTCAGGGTATATATGCAGCTTATATTTTGTATTTAATGAAAAGGACTATTCATATGAATAATCTACCAGTAAAGAAAACACAGATGAAAGCTTTTCTTACCAAATAAGTTGCATCTAAATATGAAGAAAAATGAAATTTGGAAATAAAAGACACCATTTTGGAAAGCAGTCTTTGGGAAGGGACTGAAGTGATAAAATAAGCAATTGATTTCTCACTCTTCTCCTTCGCTCTATATCTGCTTTCTAAACAACCTCTTTTTAATTTCCCACCTTTTTATTTTTGCAGGACACAAGAAGATTGCTGAAAGGCAGTCAAAATTGTAAACATTGATTTTTATAATATACATAAAAGGATAAATGATGGGATTGTTTGAGTTGAGTATCAACAGTAAAGAGAGAGAGAGAGAGAGAGAGAGAGACCTAATTATCACCTTCTAAAGTTAGCCTACTTCCTAAAAGAACATTATTTTTTTAAAAGTATATAGTATTCTTGGGAGAAAGAAGTACTTCAGTTCTTCCCAGGTGCTAAATCTCTGATGGTCTTTCTCTTTTCTTCCTCTATCTCTCTCTCTCTCTCTCTCTCTCTCTCTTTCAAGTTATAAATAAATCTATTCCCAAAACCATCCTCCATAAAAACAAAAGACAAAGACAAAAGAAAAAGATCACCATTTAGTATCCTACAGGTCATATTTTTCTTCTTGTTCTTGTTTTACTCATGGTCTTCCTTACTTGGAAGGAACTGTTCTACTATTGCATTAACATGTGTAAACAACAGCCAGACAATCTTTGCTCTGGGTTAGATGCAAGGTAATTCTTGCATGAAATTAGCTATTTCCTGGCATAGCTAAAAATAACACACTGTTAGAGATGCTACATGGCTTATCCTTCTTCCAAGCAAGCGTCCTTCCTAAAATCCTCTGTGGGTAGCTTGTCTTCTGCCTCTTCAGTATTACAGCATCTGATGGAAATATTTTCTCCCATCTATGGATATTGATGGGCTGGGGTTTAGCTCAGTTGGTAGAGCGCTGCTCAGCACTTTCTGAGGAACCAGGCTCAGTCCTCTAAACTGCAAAAATAGGTAGCAGTCCACTCCTAAAACAACCCCCAATCAACCATTGAAAACCCTAACAAGGTTGCTATAAGTTGGAAACAACTCAAGGGTACCTAGCAACAACAATGGATATTGATAGAGAATTTCCATATGTTCTTTCTGAGTTTAATGTTGTAGAAAATACATGTTATTGTGGAATTGCGATTAGGTTGCATAATTAAACAATGTCATTGCTACATATCTGAAATCTCTCTCATTTGTACTATAAAATGAATGTTACTAATTTATTCAAATGAATGTACTAAAAATATGTCATTGCAGTGCCTACTATGAAAGTAAGAAAGAAATGAGTGCCTAATTTACACAAGGGAATGCCTTTGAAGAAAGTAAGTTGGATACCTTCAAAGATATTGGAGGTGGAAAACACAAGTTCAAAGACAGGGGTTAAAGTTTGAGGGATGGGATGCCTATAGGAGGCACAAGAAGTAATTAAGTCTGTATATCCCAAAGAAGCAAAGATAGCCCTATGCCAGAAAGTTCACATTAAAATGACAAAATTCAATGGATAATAAAAACTGAATCATAGGAAATTTCAATTCTATAACGGGAGTTTGTACCAATTCAATTGTCAAAAAGGAATTTTACAGGGAATTCCTCCATAGTGAAAACAGGAAAGGTAAAATAAAATCAGTATTTGAGGAATGTATTATTAATATGAAGAAATATATAAAACACAAAACAAGGAGATTGTAGTGAGGGCTCTTACTAGGAGGCTATTGACCTTGATCATGTTGGAATATTTTGGAGTCTGAAACTATATTGTAGCTCTATCAGTGAGAAGAAATGAAAAGGATGAACATTAGATACACTTTTAAAAGACAAAATATCCTGACTTTGAATGTAATTGAATATGGTTTAAAATTGAAAGAAATATCTCTCCCCCTCTATCTGTATTTGATAAAAACAGAATTCAAGAAAGGGAACAGGTTTAGAGTTATAATTAATTTATTTTTATATACCTAGGTTTAAGACCATTTTACATCATATTTAATGGAGATTCACTACTTTCTTTTGTATCATTATATTTGGCTAAACAGTTTGAGAGATAGGGAAATATTTTACTGGATGACTGGATTATGAAGATCCAATACTTCAATTCCAAATGCAATCCCGCTTTGTAATGTAATAGCCTTTGCCTAAGAATTACTAAGAAGATATTCCATTCCCACTTAGTCACTTGTAATTGTGAGAAGAAATCTCTTTACAAAGAACCAATACCTACGTACTTGGAGATTCTTTAGTGACTTTACTTCTCCCACTTGGAGGCATAAAGAAAATGCAGTTTCCTTTTGGTAGAAAATTCTTCACACAGTAACATGACAACATTATCTTCCTTTGAAATTTCTCTTCCTTAGATAAATTACATTAGTTTCTTAAATTTATCTTCAAATTATCTTCTTTTGGTGTTTCTTTTCTGAACAAATTCCAATTTGTATCTCTTATAATATGATGCTCAGATACAAATACTATTGCAGATGCAGTTTCTTTACAGAGCACACTTGGTCATTTTAAGTTTAAGGGGGCTGGGATTTAGCTCAGTTGATAGAGTGCTGCTCAGTGCTTTCTGAGGACCCAGACTCAATCCTCAGCACCACAAAAACTGAAGGATGTGGCAATCCACTCCCAAAGCAATCCAGAAACTAACCAGCCATTGAAAATCCTGTGAAGGTCGCTATGAGTTGGACACGACTTGACAGCACTTAACAACAACAAGAAGTTTATTAAGGCAGGCTTCTATTCCACTGATGTGGTCTATCAGGTTATTTGTCTGAGTTAAAGTATGTTTCATCCAAAATGCTACTCAGCTTTTTTAACCCATTTTGTTGATGGTTAAATAAAGCTATAATTATAACTTTCTCATGACCATCAGCTAAAATATACCCTAAACTATACACATGCACCCAAAATCTGGTGATGGATAGGACAATTCTCCACAGCAATGGACCTAGACCTAAGAAAGTTTGTCAAGTCTATTCTAAAGGAGCTCTTTGGTAGGATCAAGGAAGAAGCTTCAATTCTAATTCACATCAGATGACATAGCTATTTCCTGAGAGGGGTAAGAAGAATGGCTTGACATTTTTCTTGATGTATTACCAAAAATTAAGATTTAGTAGGAATTTAAGAGAAGAGATTTCACAATAATTTCATATATAACACATTATCAAAGAGACATGCTGAATCAGGATTTGAGAACATTCTTATGCTTGTTATTTAAGGTTTATGTTTTACCCATATATAGTAGCTTCAACTTTGTAATTCTTAATTACATAAAGACGTTTAAGACTGTGAAAACTAAAATGTCTTAAAGTCTGAAATGGAATAACCTTGGTGGAATTCACTCCAAGAGTCCTCAATGATGCTTGTATCATAAAATCCACATTAAAAATAGAAAACAAGTTAAGTATAGTCATTAAAGCACAGCCTGTGAAAATACATATTCATTAAATGCTAGTTTTGATCTAAATAGTGAAAAATATGGGAAGGCATGTGAGAGTGAAGGAAACTTTTATGTCAGTGAAAATTTGATTAATAACCTGGAATATAAAAAAAGCTAGTATACATTATGCCAGAAAAAGTATAAATAAAATTTGAAATAATTTTTAATGAAGCAGAAAAGAAAGAGCACAAAAAGAAATGAGCTATTCAGAGACTTAAAATTAACTACACAGGTTGGTAGGCATGAATTTCAGTGGAGCTCACCTTGTTCATAACCACAAACTGGATTTGCTACAGTTTCTAATGTAAAGACATTAGAAGTGTGATTGTCAGATGCAGGATTAGAATATTTATAGGACCTAGAGGTAGGCACTTAAAAGTAAAATTTTATAGGGTGTTAAAATGACACTATCTTTGTCCTTAAGATATTCCCAGAAAAGAGGGAATTACTTTCTCTCTGGTAATGAAAAAGGTAACAATATCTGTAATCTCACAAAGCCAAAAACATTGTATCAGTATGATGACCATCATTTACAGTTTGATAGAGAAGTCAGATTTTTCCTTCTGATTCTAGAGAAAGGAGGAATATTCGAAAATCCCATTTCCTCCACCACATAATGGGGGACTCATATTTCTTTTTATCTTTCTCATGAAAAATATCAATACAAGCTTTTAAAAAGTGCAATTTTTAAGAAGAGGACAATTATTTTATAATAATTATAATGGCAACACTGATTATATTATTTGCAGTTCAGGGATACAATAAAATTAGACCTCAGAGGCAAAAATAGTAAGAAAGAAGGCAAATAGAATACCCTAAAGACTAGAGACAGACTCTGAAATATTTACTTCCCTTTCATCAAACTATGAAAGTAAAGGACAGGGAAAAAGAAGAGAGTGGTATTAAATGTTTTTAAAAAGTTAAATTATTTACTTCTAAAAATGTTGACATTTTGGGGAAAAATCAAGAATTTTGGTCAATAGTATTTTTCTTAGAAAATTGAAAGAAAAAGCTTTTCAAATCTTTTAGTTTGTCCATATCAATTGATTACTTAATTTTAAATCAAGGCATATTAATAAACATTCCCTTTTCAATTTTATTTAATTAATATTTATTATCTTTTATGTACAAGTAGAGGTATGCTGATACGTAAAGATAAAGAATAAAACCGGGCACAGTAGTGTATTCCTATAATCCCTGTGACTCAGGAGAAGGAGGAAGGAAGATCACAAGTTCGAGGTTAGAGGAAACCTGTGTAATTTAGCAAGACTCTATCTTAAGATAAAAATGTTTTTGAAAATTGGCCAAGGGTACAGGCCCCATGGTAGAGCACTAGCAAAGTTATGTGCACTGTACAGAGTTTAATCCCCAAGTACCAAATAAATAAATGCAAACAATACAAAGTATTATACTAGAAATTCTGACATTCAAATGGTAAAAACCCAACTCATATCAGTTTAGAAGAGGAGGTACACAGCTTAGGCTTTGTTCTCAGCCCCAGCTGAGTTTCCAGGGACAAAAATGCCTATTGTTTTGCTTCTGCATCCATCTTGTTTTTAAGCAGTTTCTCCCACATGGTAGCAAGTTATCTATTTGCAGTTGTAGTAGCTCATCATTCCATGCCTCATTACCCCCATGAAAAGCATCTGCCCAACAGTTGGAGGAAACTCCTAAGTTTGGCTTGTATAAAAAGTCACTGGAGCCATAAGGTTGATGGGCTGATAGGTGGCTTTACTCTAGCTGCATGGAGTAAGAATGAAGTAAGGAAATAGTTCTTCAAATAATTACTGACAAGACAAAAGTGAAGCACATGCCTCCAATAACTCATGGTTATAAAAGCACTCTTTGTAAGGTAACTAAGAAGATCTGAGTTTAGTCCTCTTTCCTCTGATTATTACCTTTCTCTCATCACTCAATGTCATTAGTTCTCAATTTCTTATAACATGGGAACACAATTAATTGGTTTCATAAGATGATGGTCTGTTCATCAAGTGAACAAGTTCCTAGTTTTACTCTTTCCTCACCAGATTCTACTCTTATTCTGCTGCATCCTCCTCTTGTAGGTGATTGATTCTAAATGTGGAACTAACACTTCTCCAAGTACATTATCTCTTAAAAAACAACTCAGCCACCCTCATGGCTTTAAATACCATCTATAGATCAATTCTTCAGCCTGCGGCTGTAGCCTTGTGGCATCCGATCCCGTCAGATCTCGGAAGCTAAGCAGGGACCGGCCTGGTTAGTACCTGGATGGGAGACCGCCTAGGAACACCAGAAGCTGTAGGCTTGGGACAAGGACCTGGCAACCCCCTCCAAAAATCAACCTGCCATTGAAAACCTTATGAACAGCAGAGAAGCACTGACAATAGTGTTTCCCCTGTTGTACAGACGGTCGCTATGAGTCGGATACCGACTCTACGGCACCTAACAACAACAACAACAATAAATCAATTCTAAGTACTTATCTCCAGCTCTGACTTCTGTCTGCAACTCCAGAATCATGTATCTACATGTCTATTTGATATTCTCACATGAATATTTGATAGACTCCAAAGAGAACTTCTGATATCATTGACTTAAACCTACTTCCTCTCATATGGCTCCTATATCATAAGCTGAAATGATTGCAAGCCATAAAAATATGTAAGACAAAAATTCAGGAGTTGTTCTTTTTGCTGTTTCTTTATCCTTCACATCTACCTTAATGATGAGTCATGAAACTTCTACTTTCAAAACTTACCTCAAATTCCCCATCTCCATCTCTATTATTAATAATCCATCCCACCAAAATATTTTCTCTGTCAATTGGCCTCTTAACTAATCTCCTTTGTTATCTTATACCCTATAATTAGCAAAACAGACAGAATTATTGCTCTTGTTGTTGTTAGGTGCCCTTCCTGATAAAATGTAACTTAGGTTACATAATAAATAACTGTCAAATCTCACTCTGCTTCCATCTCATTCGATGGAAATGCCTAATATTTCTATTATTATCTGGAAATCCATATATAATCTATTGTTGTTGATAAGTGCTGAGAGTCAGGTCTGATACATAGTGACCCTATGTACAACAGAACAAAACACCCCCCAACACTGTGCCATGCCCTGCACTATTGTCAGAGCTTCTCTGCTATTCATTGTTGTTGTTGTTGTTAGGTGCCGTCGAGTCAGTATCCGACTCATAGCGACGGTCTGTACAACAGGGGAAACACTATTGTCAGTGCTTCTCTGCTGTTCATAGGGTTTTCAATGGCAGATTGCTTTTTGGGAGGGGGTTGCCAGGTCCTTCTCCCAAGCCTACAGCTTCTGGTGTTCCCAGGCGGTCTCCCATCCAGGTACTAACCAGGCCCAGCCCTGCTTAGCTTCTGAGATCTGACGGGATCGGATGCCACAGGGCTATAGCTGCAGGCCACTGCTATTCATAGGGCTTTCAATAACTGATTGTTTCTGGGGTGGGCTTCCAGGTCCTTCTTCTACGTACACTGGTGAAACAGTATTGTTACTGCTTCTCTGCTATTCATAGCATTTTCAATGGCTTTTTGTTTTTTGGGAGTGGATTGCTGGGTCCTTCTCCCAAGCCTATGTCACCTAGTGTTCCAAGCAGTGTCGCATCCAAGCACTAATCAGGCCTGATGTTGCTTAGCTTCCAAGATCTGAAGGGATGGGACACCAGGGTAGTATGACTGCAGGCTACATAATCTGGCCACCATTATATTTCATATCTCATCTCTGACCTTTTCTATCCCTCAACCACATGCACCCTTTCTTGCCTGAAGGACTTCATACAAGCCTCTCTATTTGTCTTCTCTTACCCTTCCTCTTAGGCCTGAGTCTGTTAAATCAGCTATCAATTTAAATGTCATCTATGCTGACTATTGTTCTCTAATTACTCAATCAACAATGGTCACCCAATCTCACTGTATTATAGGGACCAGTAAACGTTTCCTGTAAAAAACCCAATAGCAAATATTTTAGGTTTTACAGCGTGTAGGGTCTCTGTGACAGGTAGTTGATTCTCATGTTGTATCAGAAAAGCAGCCACAGATAATGTGTAAATAAATGTGACTGTGTCCTAATAAAATAATACTTGCAAAAATAAGCCAACATCGTTTGCCAATTCTTGCCCAATAACATCAAACTCTATTGATTCTCTGCTTAACAGAATATTATTTATATACTAAGTTTTCCTTCATTAGAATTTAAACACTGGAGCAGCAGCAACCTCGCTTTTCTTAGACATTATTTTATTCCCAACACCTAATACCTAGAGCATGGAGGAAAATACTCACCAAATGAATGAATAAAAAGTGTGTGTAAAATTCAGAACTCTATAGAAACAATCAAAACACCACCTAAGAGAGTTTACTTAATGTTTTCTTAGGATACTAAGATCAGAAAAGCATTATTATAAGCAGATTATTCTCCTATTTCAAAGCTTTCATTTATTCTTTAGGTACAATTATACTACACAATTACAGAAAAAGGGAAATTTAAATCATGAATATACATGGCATATTTTATAAAGTCTATTCATTTTTTTTTCCAAATTAAATGTATCTGTCTGAAACCAGTGGTTCTCATCCAGGGGTGATGTTTCCCCATCTCCCAGGTGACACTTGGCAGTGTCTAGAGACATTTTTGATGAGCACTGCGTGTGTGGTGGGGAATGGAAGGTACTACCAGGATCTAGAGAATAGAAGCTGTGAACATTGCTAAACATCCTACAATGCACAAGACAGATCCCCATAAAAAAGAATGATCTTATGCAGAATTCAGAATGCTGAGGTTAAGAAATACTGGGTTTACTGCTCATGAAAATAGGTACTGTTTTTCTTGTCTTTAAGGCAACTCTCATGGAATTTTGAGATGCTAACTAAATCTGTAGCCAAGGATTGAAGATGTGAGAGGAAACAAATTATATTTCTTAAGGGCTTTAACTTTTGTATTAGTAGAAGGATGTGGCAGGCCACTCTTGAAACAATCCCCAAAATAATCAGCATTGAAAATCCTATTTGAGTCTCTATAAGTCAGATTCCACCTGATGGCACCTAACAATAACAACAACACCTTTGTAGGAAATACAAAGCAATTCTGAAGGATTCATTTTGTTTGGGGGACAAAAGACAAACCTCAAAATCACATTTGTATTCCAAGAACATTCAGCCAATCTGATAGCATCCTTAGAGGAGACAGACTTCACACTACCTGCTCATAGATTTACTCAGGCTTAAATGCCTACCACATTTTATGATATTCATTGGCCAAATGACAACAATGACAGTAAATTTGAGCTGACATCCTATGACAGCAACAAAACAGGAAAGGAAGGAAGGGGAAGGAAGGAGAATTCCAAGGGCAAGAATAATACTGCAAATATCCTTTTATAATTTTTATATAAGCCAGTGACTTTGTTATTACATTGTTCACACCATCCATTGTTGAGTTAATCTGGCCCCCGGAAACAATATCTCAACGTTAAGCCTAGACAAGCAAGGGCTATAGTTTCGTATATACTTAATGCCAAAGCTAGTGTTTCACTTACTTGTCATTTTTCTTAGACCTGAATCAAATATAGCAAGAATATGTCTAAATTCAGGTTATTACTAAGGATTATAAAAGAATAATTTTCATGATCATTTACCTCACACCAACCTAATAAGTCTGAAACTGTACCATTGTGGTGTCCAATCCTGTCAGATCTTGGAGGCTAAGCAGGGTCAGACCTGGTTAGTTCTTGGATGGGAGACAGCCTGGGAACACCAGGTGCTATAGGCTTGGGAGAAGGATCTGGCAACCCACTCCCAAAAATGAATCAGCCATTGAAAACTCTGTGAATAGCAGAGAAGCAGGGCAATGAATTTTGTCTGTTATACGTAGGGTTGCTGAATTGGATACTGGCTTGACAGCACCTAACAACAACAATCTAATAAAGCAGGGGAGCAGGAGTGTGTGTGTGTGCATGTGCACATGTCTGTGTTGCTCCCCACTCCATCATTGGGCAAGTGCATAGTCACCTAACTAGGTTCTATATCTAATCTCATCTTGTCTCAGTCTTTCTTCTAGACTTCCAAAAACACTGTTCTCCTATAGTTAAAATGATTATATGGCCCCAATGGTCTGTTTCATATAGTAGACAGCTTTCAGTTTCTCTATGATCTTCACCCAAGGAACATTTTCCAACTATCTCTAAACATTCTCCTTTTCTAATCTTATAGTATCACCAAACTTATTTTGTATAACTAATGCATACCTTACATTTGCCATTTCCAGAAGTTTCTGTGCAAAACTTTTCCTCTATATTTTCTTTTTTGAGTACAAATTCCACTACTTTTACAGTATTTTTGGATTCTTTCATCTAGGCATATCTCCCTTGTGTGAGCCATTACAAAACTTTTTATCCTGAATTTGCTTGAATTCTTGTCTTGTTTCATATTCTTGACTTTTTTTTTTCTTTTTTCTTCAGTCTGGGACTCTTTCTTATTGGTTATTGTAAGGACTATAATATGGGGCTTTGGTTTAGCTCAGTTGGTAGAGTACTGCTGTGTGTGCTCTGAAGACCTGGATTTGATCCCCAGCACCACAAAAATGGAAGAACGACCTGGCAGCCCACTTGTGAGACAATTCTAAGACACTCAGCCATTGAAACCCCTATGAATAGCATAGAAGCACTGACATGGTGCTGGGCATGGCACCATGTTGGGAATTGTTTTGTTCTGTTGTACATAGAGTCATTATTAGTTGGACCTGTCACAGCAGGCACCTGTGAACAATAATTATAGACTGGAGTGTTTAACATCAGGAGTTTGGACACAGATGATATTCAGCAGACCTCTATATTTAATGAATTGCTTCATTTTTCTCTTTATTTCTCCTATGTAGCTTTACTCTATGAAGAGTAAATTTTTTTCATGTCTTTTATGTTTGTCTTTTACTTTTTGTATCTTTTTCACAAAGGTAGCTAAAATATAAAGATTTACTTAGTTTTCCTCCTCTGTCTTTAATAATACATCCTTATTTTTACAAAATTTTTAAATTATGACTTGTAAATGATGAGTATAAGCACTTCTTAAAATTTTGTACTTTTCTGTACTCAAAGATGGCATATATTTCATAAATGAATCAAAGACTTAAGGAAAATGAAATTTATCTGAATTAATGATATGTACTGTAAGCATGAGAATAATAGTCCTGGAAAGCTTTAAGTTGGCTATTATTGCCGTAGCAATCTTTCATCTCCTCTGTTGAGGATGTTAACATAGGTGTTCTGGACACTTTAAGCCAGGACAGCAGGCTATGGTATTCATTTCCACGGCAGTCAACACAGAAACTATAATGTTGAATTGCTAACACCAATTTTTTTCTTTTCCGCAAAAACAAACCAACATAAAATTTTTACAATAGTGTTTTTAAAATGTATTGATTTATTATATTATTATTATTATTATTATTATTATTATTATTATTACTTACCATACTTGGGGATAGAACCTAGAGCCTTACATATCCTTTGCAAGTTCTCTACCACAGGGCTGCATCCCAAGCCTTTTTTTTTTTTTTTTTTTTTATTCTGAGTCAGTTTCTCACTAAGTTACTCAGGTTCTCTCTGGTCTCAAACTTGTGATTCTTCTGTTATCGTCTCCCAAGTCACTGGAATCGCATGTGTGTACCATTGCTCCCAGCTAAAATTATTTTTAATTAGTATATAAAACCATAAAAATTATATATTTTGATGGGATACCATGTATTGTTTCACTAGATGTACACATTGTGTAATGTTTAAATCTATTTTAATACATGTATCTCCCCAAACATTTATTTCTTTATGGCAAAAACTTTTAAAATTCGTTCTTCCAGCTTTAAAAAATGTACCAAACATTATCATTGTGTACACTTACCCTGTTTTGCGACAAAACAACAGAACTTCTTGCTCCTATCCACCTGTAACTTAATACACATTTAATAATTGTACATATAGTTTCCATATTTCCTGATAAGACTATTCTATATTTTATGTATTTATTTTTTGACTATTCTATATTTTAAAGCAGCTTCTATTTTCTATTTTAACTATTCACTCTACATAAACCGTAAGATTACAGAGATTTTTTTCATTAAGTAGATCTCTTTTTTTTAAACCTTGAGTATCTTTTTTATACTTCATTTCTTCAAGCCATATGTGCACATACCACACACATTTCAGCATGGTTAGTACGGGGCACATAGTATGAAAGATTTGTAGATTTAAGAAGAGAATGTGAAAATACAAAGTTTAAATAATATCTCTAAAGAATCTAATTATATGAAAATCATAGTAGTAAAACCACAAATCAACCAATGCATGGAAGTCTTTCTTTTTTAAATTTCAAGGCTTTTCTAATTTGAGATTAAAACTCATTCAAGTTCTTTCTGTAGAATACATTTAATATTCTTATGTGGAAGTTTTTAAAAATAAAATAATTCCATCTTTGCACTATTCTAAAATTTAATTCTTGTGGCCATGAAACACTGAGTAAACATCCTTTAAACTTAGAAGTGTAATGTGGATACATTAATATGTGGCATTCACTTAAAACAATAAAGAAATCATACTCTATAGAATGACTTGACATTTAGTTATTAATTCTTTCTCACTTAGGTAAAGGCATCAAGATATAATGCACTATGAAAGATACTTTACTTGTATATATACTTTACTTGGATCATTTTTAATTCTACCTCTATGTTGTTATTGTTAGGAGCCATAAAGTCAGATCCAACTCATAGCAACCCTATGTATAATAGAACGAAACACTACCAGACACTGTGCCATATACATGGTCTTTTTTCTTTCTTTTTTCTTCTTCTTTTTTTTATATGTTTGATCCCATTGTTTTAGTCACTGCGTTTCTTCTCATTTTGAGTTGTGTCACATTAGCAAATGGAGGTCCCAGAGCCTTTACTCCATTCCCATCATTAAGCGTGGCTACTTTGAGGCAGCAACTCTTCCCAAGTTGTCTCTTCAATGCTTCCAACCTGGAGGACTCATTTTCTGGCACTATATTTGACAGGGCTTCTCTGCTATTCATAGGGTTTTCAACAGCTAATCAATTTGGGAGTGGGCTTCCAGGTTCTTGGCCCTAGTCTGTCTTAGTCTGATAGCTCAGCTGAAACCTGACCACCATGGGTGGGCTTCCTGATATCTGAAATACCCATGGGATAGCTTTCAGCGTCAGGGAAACACACAAGTCCTACAGCATGACAAGCTGCCAGACATGTGAGGATCTACTTCTATGAGGTAGGAATTATTATCCAAATCTAATATAAGTGATATTTAGACCTCTATCAGGTAAGTGTTATTATCACAGTCTAATGGAACTGATATTTAGAAAATGAAATTGTTGTTGTTGTTAGGTGCCATTGAGTCATGTCCGACTCATAGCGACCCTTATAGGGTTTTCAATGGCTGATTGTTTTGGGATTGCTTTGGGTGTGGATTGCCACATCCTTCTCCCATTTTTCTTATGTTGGGAATCAAACCCATGACCTCAGAGACTGTAGAGTGGCCCTTTCCCAACTGAACTAAATCCCAGTCCAGAAACTAAGTACTTTGCCTAAATCACCTAGTAATTAGCAGAACTTATAATCAACCCCAGGTCTTCCTGATTCCAGAGACTATGTGTCTAACCTGAACATAGTACAGCCCTCCTAAACTGAGCTTTCCTGACTTAAGACTATCACAACCTTTAATCCTAACAATATTGACATGTGGTAGGAAATGTTGTGGTTAAGTGCCTTCAAGTCAAGTCCGACTCACAGGGACCATACACACAGCGGAACGAAACACTCCCAGATTCTGTGCCAGGCATACAATCTTATTTATGTTCAAATCCATTGTTCCAAATACTGTGTCAATCCATTTGGTGGAGGGTTTTACTTTTTTTCGTTGACCTACCACTCTCCTAAACATATCTTTCTCCAGGGATTGGTTCCTCCTGACTACATGTCCAAAATATGTGAGACACAGTCTAAGCATCCTTGTTTCCTAGGAGCATTCTGGTTGCACTTTTTCTTGGGCAGAATTGTTGGGTCCTTTGGCAGTCCATGGTATATTCAATAATCATCTCCAGCACCATAATTAAAAAGCATCAATTCTCCTGTCTCCCTTGTTCAATGCCCAGCTTTCACAACTATATAATGTGACTGAAAATACCATGGCATGAGTCAGGCACACGTCTTCATCTTCAATTTGACATCTTTAGTTTTGAATACTTCGAAGAGATCATTTCCCACAGCTTTTCCCAACACAATATGTCTTTTGATTTCTTGACTATTGCTTCCACGGGTGTTGGTTTTAGAACCAAGTAAAGCAAAAGCATTAACAACCTCTATCTTGTCTCCATTTATTGTGAAGTTGCCTGCTGACCCAGTTGTAAGGATATTTTTGTCTTGATGTTTAGTCGCAATCCATACTGAAGGTTCTGTTCTTTGATCTTCATCAGTAAATGCTTCAAATCCTCTTCACCTTCAGCAAGCACATTTATGTCACCTGCATAACACAGGTTATTAGTGGGTCTTCCTCCAATTCTGACACCACTTTCTTCCTCATAAAGTCCAGCTTCTCAGATTGTTTGTTCAGCATAGAAATTGAAGAAGTACAATGAAAACATATAGCCCAACACATACCTTTCTCAACTTTAAACCAAGCAGTGTTTCCTTGTTCTATTCGAACAACTACCTCCTGGTCCATGTACAGATTCCTCATCTGTGCAATTTAGTGCTCTGATATTCCTATTCTTTGTACTGTTATCCATAATTTGTTATGATCCACATTGTAAAATGCCTTTACATAGTCAATAAAACATAGATAGACATCTTTCTAGTATTCTCTCTTTCAGCTAATATCCATATGATTTTATCTTAACTTTAAAAGTAAAATTTAAAAAGAAATTATGAAAATGTCCAATGTAGTTTTTAAGAAATGAAATATACCACTGCTATCTTTTTTTTCCTTAAGGAAGTAGAATTTTTTTTTTTTTTTAATACTGGGAGTTGAACCCAAGGCTTTGTGCATGCTGGGCAGGTGCTCCACCACTGAGCTGCAGCCTAGCCTCTTTTTACCTTTTATTTTGAAACAGGGTCCAGCAAGGTTACAGAGGCTGCCTCTGGCCTCAAATTCACAATCCTCTGACTTCAGCCTGCAGTGTCACTGGGTTTAAAGGTGGCTATCATGGCACCTGGCAAAAAATCTGATTTTTGTTTGGTGCAATAATGTGTCCACGTCACGCTATGTGACATAGTGGCAGACAGTGAATTGTAGGAGGAAGACACAGGAAAAATGTTACTTCCTAAGTAGAAAAGTAAAAACTTGCTAAGACAAAGCACTTGAAGTGTTTGCATTTTCCACTGATTTCCACCTGAAGCACATGTGATGACAAGAAGAATAAAATCAATCTTGTAACCATAAAAATAAAGGACAATGTTATTACAATAGTGTGGGCAGAAAAACAGGAGTCTGAGGAGTTCATGACAGCATGAAGCTGCTGTATCAACCTAAAGTACTGTCCTCAGATTACTTGTTATATGATAAAAATGCTCCACACACCTCAGGAAGCCCTTATAGTTGTGTTCTCTGTTGAACACAACCAAATGCAAACCTAACTGATTTAGTACTCTATGAAATTACAAACATTTTAAATAGTGTTGTTCAATATTTTGACTTAATATCAGTTATATGATGAAATACAATAATGTGTGGGAATGGAAAAGAAAAATGATTTGACATTTATAATGTGTGTGTGTTCTCCTAAGGTATCTTCTAACTTGTTGTTAGGTATCTGACTCAGCAATCCAACATACATCAGACGAAACACTATTGTCAGTGTTTCTCTGTTATTCATAGGGTTTTTAATGGCTGATTGTTTTTGGGAGTGGGTTTCCTGGTCCTTCTCCCAAGCCTTCCACCACCTAGTGTTCCCAAGAGGTCTCACATCCAAGTACTAACCAGGCCCGACCCTGCATAGATTCTGAGATCTGATGGTATGGATGTAGATATCTTCTAACTAATCTATTATAAATTATAACTTCAGCATTTTTAACATTTTTTTCAGTTAGTTACTCCAAAATAATGTTTTTAGTGACCAAAAATAGGATGCTTGCTTGTCAAGTAGGTAGGACACTCTTTTCTAGTTTGATCAAATGTAGAGTGATAGAAATTATGATCATTGTTAGGTTAAAACGATCCAAATCTGAAGTAAAGATATATAGGGAACATTGACTTTTCCCTCAGTTTTTAGATATGTACAAAGTAAGTACATTTTCTCTATGCTCTTCTCTATTTGCCACATATGTGTAGAGGAATTCCAAGACTCTGAGAGGTGAAGAGCCCAAAAGTGAAAGAAGGCTGGGTTCTTGAATCATCATCTAGATGGAAATTCCCTACTTGGAACAATGAACACCAGAACCAGACTATTATATGTGCAACAAACTTCTGTGATGTTGAGAAACTTGGGGGATTAATTTATTTGTAAGCCATCCAAATTCCTCATAAAGGTGATTTAATGAAATTCATATCATATTTATCACATAAACTAAAAATAAAACTTTGAGCTTTCAATGGATTGGTTATGAAATAGCAATATTCATGTATTCCCTAGTTAAATATAAAAAATAAATTTTAACATTACATTATTTCTTCTATTTTTGAAACATTAATTTATATGAAGTTATTTTATAAAACTCAATTAATTTTGTGAATTTGAAACTTAATTATTAAAGCCAGGAAATACAGTACAAAAGCTCTTATAATTCAAGGCTTTTTTTTTTTTGTAAATGAATGTTCATAACAGAAATTTAAAGATTAAAAACTAATTAAGAGGAGGGATGTTCTTATAATTGGTGTTCAAGTAATTTTGCTGGTGAATAATATTCCATTAATATAAGTTGGGTCATCTCTCAATTGACGTTTGCTTGAAATTATATTAACTGTGATTTTACCTATGATATGACCAAAGTGAGGCTGGGATTTAGCTGAGCTGGTAGAGCGCTGTGCTGCACTCTCTGAGGTCCCGAGTTCAATTCCCAGCCCTGCAAAAGTGGCAGAAGGACCTGGCAATCCACTCCCAAGGCAATCCCTAAACAGGCAGCCATTGAAAACCCTACGTGGGTCACTATGAGTCAGATACCGACTCAAGGGCACCTAACAGCAACAGCAACAGCCCTATGGGCTGGGATTTAGCTCAGTTGGTAGAGCACTGTGCTGCAGTCTCTGAGGTCCCGAGTTCGATTCCCAGCACCACAAAAATGGGAGAAGGGCCTGGCAATCCACTCCCAAAGCAATCCCGAAATAGTCAGCCATTGAAAACCCTATGAGGGTCGCTATGAGTCGGACTCGACTCGATGGCACCTAACAACAACAACAACAATGTCAACTAACCCCTATTCAGAATAAGATTATGGGATCTTTGTAGTTAAATTGCCCACATAAATCACATTTATATACTTTTTCTTTTTTCAAAAGTGGCTTTGGGCTTATATATGACATTAGTAGTAGGTGTGACCATATTAAGCATTTATATATACATGATTGTGCACTTATAGATGGAAAAGTATAGATAATGAACCTTATTCAACATGCTTTGGAATTCTATCTTTTTAGAAAAACATGTTTGTTGTTGTTGATAAGTGCCATCGAGTGAAAAAATGTATATGTCTGCTTTCAAGTACCTTAAAACATCAAAATATTTTTTGCTATAATAATTATCTCATCTCAAAAATATAATAGTATGTTTGGCTTGGGCATTAGCAATTCTTTTTAGATGAGTTTTGCTGTTGTGTTGTATTGAATGAATCATTGGTTAAGGTTATGCTTACTCAAAGAAACAGACTTATAATTTTTCCAGTTGCCATGGGGACTGCATTCTATATTCGTTAAATTAATTTATATAAGAAGAAGCTTTGTAAATTATTAAAGCAATATATTCTTATAAATAAAATTTTAGAAAATGCTAAAGAGCATAAAAATGTCCCCTGTAATTCTTTCACCAAACATACTGCTGATACTTTGAGATCTTTCCCTTCTATCTAACCTCATATTTATTTTTTTTGTTGGGGCACTATTTGAATCATTTATGCATTTTTGCATCATCATTTATATTAATGTTTATATTATATTTTTTCATTGAAGCCATTAATTAAAAAGAAAACATGCTCACAAACACACAGGGCACATAGGATTGTATGTTCTTTAAATATTATTTTGGCATCTTGCATGTTAATCCCTGTGAAACAATCTGTGATAAAGTGTACTTATATTCTTTTTTCCTACTGTTCCTTGTAACACATTTTCTCTCAAAAATTACCCCATTCTCTGGTTCAAACTCCATCTTACTCTGTTACCACTTGTTATATTGTCATATATGGCTAATTTTACTGAAGGTTTACTCATGGTTGTGTGTCAGATTAACTTTTAAAACAAACATAATTTGAGAGAAATTATCTATGGTGATTAAGACACATTTGTATTGCTCTCTGCTTATTCACATATCTCTGTATGTGATTGTTCTATCTCCTTCAGCTTCAACTTCTATTTATTTACTCATTTGGCAAACATTTATGGTGTGTTTGATATGCCAGATAATATGCTACATACTGAATTATCATGGTAAATAGGACATAATTTTTTGACAATTAATTATAATATCATGTGATCAGTGCTGAATGTCATAAATCAAAAGAATTATGGCAGAAAGGGTAGAGGAAGTCAGTCCTGTCTTAGGCAATCAATAATAGCTTTCTTGGTGTTGTGTGTGTAGCTCAGTGGCATAGCATATGCAAGGCCCTGGGTTCAATCCTCAGCATCCCTCTCCAAAAACAAACAAACAAGCAAACAAACAAAACAAGAATAGCAAGGATAACTTTCTTGAGAACATAGCTTTTTTTTTTTTTTAATTAATTTTGTTTTACTACAATGAAATACCTGAGGGAGTTAACTTATAAAAAGACAAAGTTTACTCATCTCATAGTTTTAGAGGTTCAATAGTATGGCATCAACATCAGCTGGGGTCTGGCTACAAGTGATTTTTTTCAGTTGTATCACATCATAACAGAGGCCATGTGTACAGAAGAGCTTATATTACCAAAAACCTGGGCAGTGTCAGGGGCGCAGAGACTGGGATCCCACAATTTCCTCCAAAGGGACATCATCAGTGACCCTAGGGCCTCCCACTAGACCCTACCAATCAAAGATTTCACCACCTTCCAATACTGCCACCTGCAGATCAAGCTTTAATTCACCATGGGCCCTCAGGGGACACTCAACTACACTCAAACCATAACAGTTTCATTCACTATAATCCTGCCAGCTCAGGATATGATTGCAAGGCCAGAAAAGGATGGTGTAGTTGTTGTTATTAAGAATGCTTTTAAATATAATTTTGATAATTTAGGCAAAATTACAAATGAATCATTTTTAAATTGAGTCAATCCCAGGTGTTAAGGAAAGGATAAATAAGTGGTAACCAAAGCTTAATCTTTAAAGGGTTGAAGAAGTAGGGCAAACTTACTTAGCTATAGATACTACCTCAGAAACTGTCCCACGCACAGGTGGCCCAGTGCATAGTGCCTACTGGTCATAGCAAGGTCCCGCAAATGTAATAGGATTCCTGATATGAGCAAGTTTAGCCAGGCAGGCTACTGCAGCACAGAATTCTGAGGAAAGTGGGACTCATCAGGAGAACATCCTATTCGTAGGAGAACTGTGGGCAGGAAGTATTGGAGGCAGGATCTAGATTTGGATAAAGATCTCAGCCCTTGGCTTTGGGTCAAGAAGTTCCACTGCAAGGTAGAAAAACACTGGAGTTCTTTACAGTCGACATGCTGTAAAATAGGAGGAAAGCCAGGATGAATCTTGTCTAAGAGTCTGAGTCAGCATGGACTCTAAGGAAGGGTGTATTAATGGGATGAGGACACATTTTAGGTAACAGCCACACTGAATTTATGATCAGGTTAGGGGTATTCTTTTCTTCCTAAGTATGCTTTCAGATACACTAATTTTTTTCCACAACTGTAATCCTTCAAAACAAAATCCACACTATCAACTTTTAGTGATATTTTCAGTAAAATGCTGTGACATGGTGAATTCTGAGTAAAGAGGGAACATTATAGAAAGCATTGAGAAACACAAAGGACTAAAGACTCCCAGTTTTCCTGAATTAGAGGAATGGGCCATGCCTTGCACCAAGCTGTGTTGGAGGAGCCCAGATCTTTGCAAGGCAGCTGGTGGGTCTCCTGAGTGGCTAGGGAAGGGCAAGACTCCACACTCTGATATTTACACCAGTTTGTGAGCTCTGATAGTAGGTGCTGATTTTGGGGACTCATGACATACAAACTTAGGAACTAAGTAACCTTTTGAGATCAGTGCTCTCCCTGAGTTCCATTATGGTAAGTAACTCCATTGACAGTTTCCAAATAAGAATCTGGCAGGGACACAAGAAATTCCCACAGACTATCTCAGGAATTTACTTCCTGACTCAAGAATCTCAGACTATTAAGCAACAGGCAGAAGCCTATGAGTGGTATCTATGACTCAGGTGAGCAGTCAGATACAAAAACTTCCTCTGATCTAGAATTTTTTTCTGACTCTACTATCCTCTTTTAAAGTTCTCATTATTATTATTATTATTATTATTATTATTATTATTCCTATAAAGGCAAACTATTGAATTAATATAGGGCCAAGATAAAACATTTTGAAAGGTACAGATTAAAAGAGAGAGGAAATATCCATTGGTGACTATACTGACCTTTTCCAATTTAACATGACAAAAATCTGACTGTTTTAAGAGTCTACGTTCTCATGATGAAAACTCCCTATAGCAGAGGCCAGTATCTGAGACCAATGCATTTGGGAAGAAACTCTTTACATATGATATTCTTCCAAAAAGAGACCTGATAGCAAGTGGAATTTTCTACTCTTAAAACTCCAAAGGCCAGTGTAGCTCCTAATCAAACCTCTCACTGTCACTTAGGAAAAAGGTATTTCTAAAACTACAGCTAATTTATACAATGGAACACTATGCTTGTACTATGAAAATGAGAAAAGACAGTTCTTTGTTCATTGATATGGAAAAATACTCAAGATACATTAGATGAAAACAAATAGGATTATGCTGTGTTCATATTTGTGTTGAAGAAGAGAGAGAGGGATGTATTAGTCAGCTTTCTGCCACTATGACAAAACACCTGAAATAATCAATTTATAAGGAGAGAACATTTATTTTGGCTCATGGTTTCGGTAGCTTCTGTTCTTGGTTCCTCAGTTCTGTTGCTTTGGGCTTGTGGTGCACAGTGCATCATGGTGGGAGCAAATGGCAAAGGAGGCCCATTCACCTCATGGCACCAAAGAGAGGTGGGGGGGTCAGGGACCAGGGTTCCAATATCTCGTCTAAGGGCACACTCCCAATAACCTAACTTCTTTCCACTAGGTACCAACCTCCGGAAGGTTCCACCACCTCCAGATGTCGGGGTCTGAGGCTTTATATATAGAAAATGATGGTCATGTTCCATAAGAGACAGGATGTTCTGCTGCTCCTTTAAGGACCTACAAAGTGTTTCAGATCACTAGACAAAGAAAGTGCTGTTCCTGGGAGAGTTAACTTTTACCCTAAAAAATAAACAGAAGCGGTTGTATGCCTTCAAGTTTGTATGCCTTCAAGGACAGCTGAGGTTGTGGATAATAAGCTGAGGTTGCCAGAAGCAGCTGTAGCCCTCAAGGACAGCTCCTTGAGCTTTTTTGATAATTCCTACATAAGTATGAGAACTGAAAATAAAGCTTTGCTCAAGATCATCAGTCTTGGCCTCTAGATCGTCTCTTTCATCCTCGGCTCTCCCCTTCCCCCGGCTGGACCGCGGCATCCAGATACCACTACAGGCTAGTGACCAAGTCTTTAACACATAAGCCTTTGGGGACATTCCAGATCCAAATGATAGCAATAGGTGATGGTGGTGGTGGTGGTGATGATGATGATGATGGTGATGGTGATGATGATGGTTTGTGTGTGTGTGTGTGTGTGTGTGTGTGTGTGTGTATAATTAGAGGATTTTTTAGTACAATATCGATAACAGAAAACAGTAATATCTTCTGGGTGGGCTGGGGACACAAGGGAAACTGGATAGGCTGCAGAAGATGGGTACTGCATGGCAGAGGTGGTAAGAAGAAAGTTCTAATTCAATTATTTTTATTTTACTCTGGATTATTATGTATGATTATCTCTAGTAAATCTTAGTTAAATAAACTTATCACACCATATGCCTAGCGAAATAATATTGTTAGGCAGGCTAGCAAGGTATTAGCACGCAAATGTAGGAAAAGGGGATTAAAATGGCTTCTGTTTTTAGCCATGATGGAATAAGACACAATCTTCCCGGGACATTGAGAAAGACATTGAAAAGAACATTCTAATGGACTCCACACATTAGTCCAAGATCAATAGCTGCCTGCATGCAAACAAAGGCAGACCATTCCAAGACATTTGTCTACTGGCCTATTCTTATGCAATATGCCAAACAAGTCCACTAAATCACTTTATAAGATAAAAATCCTAGGCTGTATATGTCCTAAGCCACAAAAAACCTACTGAACAAGGAGCTTTCCCAGGTAGATTTTCAGTTCCCATGCTCAGGGTTCACATCTCACAGTAGGCACCCATAGCTAGGTGCTCAGGACTGATGGCATGCTGGGTATTTCCTAGTTTAAACAAAACTAGAGGTAACATATGCCCTGCTTTCTTCTCTTTTCTTCTGTCCTCCCTCTCCTTTCTCTTGGCTGTGTGTGCACACCTCTCCCTTCTCTCAAGGCAGTTGCACACAGCCACCCCTTCTCCACAGGCTGCCATCTTCTGTATATATCCAAGGTATTTTCCCATCTATAAAGGTTGCATAACTTTTCTTTTGTTCTGTCTGGCTTTTCTTTTCCCTGGGGACTATCCTTATGACAATTCACCTAAGGTCTCTCCAAGTTCTTTCCTAGGTTTATCTAAATTTCTCGGGGTGCCTCACTTTTCTCAGGTAATTATTCCTCAAAAGCAAACTATATTTCACAAGACACCTTGCCTATACTCTGTGCTGTAATTTCTGTATTGGTTCTGAATTCTTCTCAATCGCTGAACAAAAGAACTGAGGTTATGAATGCAGCTCTCCAGCTCACTGGTAAAACTAGGAATCATATCCACAGTGACAGTTTATATTTTAATCTAAAATTTACTCCTGTAGAAAAGCATTGTTGAAATAGCCAAATAATTATTTTACATCAAATTCTACACACTAACAGTAATTATTTGCCCATTTATAACACAATGTATTTATAGAATTTGAGTCTATAAGAGACTACAATGCTGTCTTGGGGCTAGTATAGGGAATTCTGTACATTCTTTCAGGGTAAATGTTTCTCCAATCTTAAAAGTTATTATTTATAAATTTAAATTTTTGCTAGAATCTAATACTTTATGGTTAACCACTATTAATTTTCTATTTTTTAGATTATTGGGCATTTAGATAATTTTCAATTCATACTACCCCAGTGCTGCCAAAACAGAGCGGTGTCCTAGAAATATCATCCACTTTCCAATCTGGAAAAAACCTGTGAACTATGATTTTATTATTTTGGGAAATGCAATACTTACTGGATGGGAATAGCTTCCTTATGGCAACTGATCACCTTGACCAGAGAGACAGCGAACAAGCTCAGTTGCTTATTTTTCATTCTCTAAAACTAGAGTATTTTAAGTCCTTATCTGTAGTCATATATATAATTACAGTTTAATATTCTGAGTAATTCTCAGATAATTCTTAATGATAACTCGCTAAAAGTAGACTATTCAAAAAATCTTAAGAGATTAGCCATTTCATAGATTTATATCTTTAAGACTATAGCTCACTTCTATTATTTAAAGTTTTCTTACTTTACAGTCTGAAAATAGAGATGGATCTTAACTAAGAAAATTTTATCTCATCATGGAATATAAAGCACTAAGGAACAATGTTTTACCAGAAACTTTACCTGAGATTTGCCAGAATAAAAAAATGTCCTAGTATGGAGCAAACAAATGAGAAGAAAGTGAAGATTTCACCAGAATAGTCTATTTTTGTGCTGAGATATTTTTCTTTTTTTCAGACCCTAGCCCAGCCTTTTTAAAATTTTGTTTTTAATTGCCTAACCATTTTAATATTTCATTGGTGTTTTGTCTGTCATGTCGCATCAGTGTGGGCAAAAAGTAACACATTATAGTTAAGAATATAGAAAACCACATGAATAACTGGCTTATAATTGTAGTCTTTGAAAAGAAAACAACCAAAAAGATAACTTTCATGCCAAATATACTTTACATTCCCTTTTTAGCTTGTTCCTCTGTTAGGTAGTAAGATAGTCGTTACCAGGCAATATGGAGGAAGACGGAGATTCTGCCTGACTTTGCATCTACTCATAATGGATGAAGCCACTTGTGAGACAAATCTCTAAGGACACTGGAAGGATGCTAGTCTAATGAATCCCACACTCTAAAAAAGATAAACAGCTGCCTAAGCATAAACAAAAGCAAAATTTTTTCCAGGACACTTACCTATGGGCCCAGAAAATCCATTAAATCCTTTGACAAAATAAAGACCCTAGGCTTCATAAGCCCTATATCACAACAGTGGCTTTACCAGGTGAAACATGAACTCCTGCACTTAAGGCTCACATCATACTAGACATTTGAAACAGGGTCTTACTAAGTTACACAGGCTGCCTCTGGCCTTGAACTTGAACTCTTTCTGCCTCTGTCTCCCAAGTGGCTGGGATTATGGGCATATGCCTGTAATATACCCATGAATATCACAATGGTTTGATAGCTAGTCTCCATGTCTTCAATTTTTTCCTTTAACCTCTATCCTTCTGCAGTTGTTTTAAGACAAACATGATCATGTTACTCTTTTAAATGTCTCTATGAAGAGCTCAAATTTCTAACTCACCTGACACTTTCCTAATTTTTCATGATCAAATTTTTGTCCTCTTTCTCATATATATTATGAATTCTCAGCCATAGTATGCTCCTGACATGCTTTCCTAAATGAGACAATTTCCCTTATGATTTCATGGAGTTTACAGTGTAGTTGGGCAAATAGGAGTCCTAGGAAAGAACTTTGACAATACTTCCAAGGAATAGGTACATCAATAAATAACTTAAGATATACATATGGGAAAAAAATCAGACTTACTTCCTAAACACAAAAAAGTATAAATGTATAACCATAAGAAAACAATCTCCCCTACTGCATAGAAAGGAAAAGGCCATCCAAGAAATAAATCATGGCCTTAGAACGTACTTTCTTTTCTTGTGAAAACAGAGGAATGGCAGTATAGTATAAGGCCAGGTATGGTGGCCCATAATCCCAGCACCTGGGGGCTGAAGCAAGAGGATGATAAGTTTGAGACCAGCCTAGGCTACATAGCCTAGCCCTGTCTCAACCCACTCCCCATTAAAAAAGAATAATGTAATAGGTGGATGCTATGTAGGAAGAAAGGGAATAAAGGGGCCTCTGTAGCTATCTGCTTCCCAGGCACATTTTGAGACATGAATATCAATATGAACTTTCTCTGAAAAAAGGTGGTCAGTATTTCTCTGACAGATAACACCCCTACAAATAGCACCATGGCTAGGCGACAATAAATACCTTCTTACAAATGGCCTAATCTATGGTAGCACCTCTTACATGTGACCTGATCTATTACTAGAACTCACTTTACAAATACAATCTGCAAATGCCTCCATGTTTTGGAAGGAGGTTCTCATTTGAGATAGGATGCCTCCTGTGATAAAGAGAAAGACCCATTTCACAGTTTAGGAAGTCCAACCTAAACTGAATGGTGAGAGAAATCCTATATACCCGAAGACAAGATCAAAAAGAGAGGAGAAATATCTGTCCCCTTAATGAGATGTTGAGGGACTTAAAAACCCTAGACATCCTCCCCACCGATGCAGTGTCTATAGTTTACAGTGTCCGCACCTTTTATTTAAGTTTACTGTGTCCAGTCTGTAATATCCAGAGATGTCCGCAGTATCCAGATATCTACAGAATCCACAGAGGTCCATACCTCTCAGCAATGTGCAGAGTCAGTGGTGTGCAGTCACCTGTAGTTTTCAGTGCTGCCTACAGTTCTTAACAGTGTCCAGACCTACAGACTCCGCAGTTGTCTACAGCTCTATACAGATGTTCAGAGATGCCCACAGCCTTATTGCTGCACCCACACATTTGCTGACCTGAAGCATAAATGCAGCTGTTCCTTTCACTGATGGATCTGCCTGCTTTCTGATATCTATTTTAGAAAGTGTAACATTCTCTCTACTTTTTTATCAATCCATTTCCCTTCTCCTCAAGATGACCTAACTCCCCAGCCTGCTTGCCCTCTTGCCCTAGCAATCAGGGACACTCTCTCTTCTTTTCAATTCTAAATAAACCATCCTCTAAGTTCCCTTCTGGGTCCCTTTGTAAGTTATTTTGTAAGTGTAACCAGAGACCAAGGCTTGTTGCCAAGTTTGTAGGTCCTCCCCCAATGCCACGGTAACATTGAACCCTGGACTTGCGACCTAGCTAACAGTAATGCTTTTTGTTATCATCTTGATCTGAGGGGTAAAAGCCTTGAGTGAGTAATTTGTATAAAACTATGAAGTGCTGTCACATTTCTCATGTGCTTTGAATTCCAGGAAATCCCCACTCATTACCAGAAGTTCCCTGACATCGTGTGGCTTTCCCACACCTTTGAGCCTGTTGTTTTCTCAGCCCAGAATGCTTTCCCTTCTCTTTTCCACCTGGTTTAGCTCCTATACATCTTTCAGCACTTTTTAAAGGTGTCACCTGCTGTGTGAAGTCTTCCCCAATCATACTCTTCTTTTGCCACACGTTCCACAGTTTTCTGAAAATGTTTACCCACTTGTTTGTTGCAAGTCTCTTACTTTCCTGAAGAGCATTGTTGTATCCTTAGTATCTATCACAAAGTAAGAACTTTATGTTTGTTGAATAAGCTAAAAAATGAATTGACCATTATTTCTGAAGAAACACACAAGTAGGAGCATTTTAAGGTTATTAGGAAGAGTCCAGGCTGGGATTTAGCTCAGTTGGTAGAGTGGGTCTGCAGTCTCTGAGGTCCCGAGTTGGATTTCCAGCACCACAAAAGTGGGAGAAGGATGTGGCAATCCACTTCTGAGGCTCTCCCGAAACAATCAGCCATTGAAAACCCTCTAAGGGTAGCTATGAGTCGGACACGACTTGACAGCACCTAACAACAACAACAGGAAGAATCCAGATTTTATAATCACTGAAGCCACATCACCCTGGCATGTGATCTCAAGCTAAGCAGGGTGGGGCCTGGTTAGTCCTTGGATGGGAGACTGCCTGGGAATACTAGGTGCTGTATGCTTGAGAGAAAGACCTGGCAGCCCACTCCCAGAACAATCTGCCACTAAAAGTCCTATGAATAGCAGAGTTAACACTGACATAGTACCAGGCATGACATGGTGTTGGGTAGTGTTTTGTACTATTGTACATAAGGTTACTATGAGTCAGATCCATTCAAAGGCACCTAACAACAACAACAATTCTCAAAAAGTTATGATTCAGTTCATAGTATAAGTTCAAGTTGATCTGCCAAAAGTTATCAGGCTAATTACCACTGAAAGGGAAACCATCTCTCCTCTCTTTGTATGTCCTGCTTTGTTCATAAATAAGAACTTCAGCTCTCATGAAATTTTCACATAGACCCTACCTCTCACTTGTTCCTTTCCTTGGGAGGGGAAGAGATTTATATCATTATATGATGGTGGGAGTCTGACTTACACTGACATACTTCTTTTTTTCTTTTATTCTAGTACCCAACATCAATATACTCAAACTTCTTGAGCAGATGTGGCCTTTCCTCTGCAGGCCTCTATGTGCAGCTTGACATAGGCAGTGATAGAAGTATGCAGACTCAACTATCTCCTAAATGTAAGTCCCAGTGCCTAGCCATATGAAGAAACCAGTTTTGGTCGCATGGTGGAGATTTTTCCTAATCAAGCTTTGTTGTTGTTGGGTGCTATGCATTTGGATACAACTCATAGTGACCCTATGTACAACAGAACAAAACACTACCAGAAACTGTGTCATGCATACTGTTTTTATATTTGAGCCCATTGTTGCAGCCACTATGATTCTTCTCATTTTGAGTTGTGCCACATCAGAAAAAGGAGGTCTCAGGGGCTTTGTTCCATTCCTGTTGTTAATACAGACTTTACTTTGAGGAGGCAACTCTTCTCCAGTCGTTTCTTGAATGTCTTCCAGCTCTGGGTTCTCATTTACCAGTACTATATTTGACAGAGTTTCTCTGCTATTTGTAGGGTTTTTAGTGGTTAATTGTTTTGGGAGTGGATAGCTGGGTCCTTCTCCCAAGTCTGTTTTAGTCTGGAAGTTCAGCTGAAACCTGTCCACCATGAGTGGCCCGGCTGGTTATCTAAAATACCAGTGGCATAGCTTTCAGCATCACAGCAACACACAGCCCCGATAGCATGACAAGTGACAGACATGTGGGGGAAATCAAGCTTTATCAGATATAAATCAGTAATGCATTTTTACTTATATTTAGCCCTTGTGGTTATTTCTCGGTACAGAATTTATGTGTATTGAGTAAGAATAGCACACTCACACCCAAACAACCCTTATTCAACCTCATAAATGAACATATTTATATGTGGTAAAGAATCTTCTGACTATCCAGATGCCAGAGTTACTAATATCAGAACAGAGAGTAACGAGGGGTTATTTTGATGAATTGGTAGGAAATAGTCCATGAAAATAGGATAATTACATTCTATCTTCAAGAAATCTCTTTTAAGAACTCCATAAATCAGGGCTGGTAAAATTTAGGCACAACTCTTCTCCCTCACCACCAGGCCACTGGAAACCCATAGACTTTCCAGAGAAATGTGGTTGACATTGCAATCAAGACTTGGCTCTTTTGATATGATGGTTAGTTGGTTCCTGCATTTTATTGCTAAAGCTGGATTTTACTGAGCTCTTTTTTCTTGACCTACTTTCACGTATCGTATCCCCATCCTCCACACAGGCCAGACATCTCAAAATGACCAGGAGAACAGAAAAAGACAAGAGAATATTTCTCCTTCTGAAGATGACCTTCACTTCATTTTTCTGATTTAGGACAAACAAAAAGATGTTTAAATTGGAGATGGGGAAATCTATTTTTCCCATGCATCCTGAGGAAGGGTCATGCCAAAAGCTAGTTAGTTAATATTTCTTCATTACATGATTTAAAGTACGTTCTCCTCAAGAATCCAGAATATCTGACTCATAGTTGGAAAAATGCATTATGGAAGAAGAACATATCCAGGGAATAAATATGCAAAGCTAAAGTTTCCTGGAAAAAAAAATGAGTGAACATTAGCCAAGAGAAGTTTTAGAAAAAAAAATCACTAAAAGAGATTGCGATTAACTTCATTCTGGGGAAGTTTAGGAAGTGTCTGGAGAGGTGCCGATGAGTGGACTCCCTTGTGAAGAACTCAGTTCCTGTTGCTTTTTCCATTTGGAAACAGAGAACATAAAATTTGCAATAAAGTTTTAGTTTTTTCACAGTTATCTTAAATTATGCCATCACATCTATAAAGAAAAGCACATTTAGCTGCATATATAGTAGGGTGGTCTTGAGGACACTAAAGGAATATGGTAGTAAATTGGAGGAAGAGCTGAGCCCCATTCTGGAGAGAAAGCAGCCGCCCAGGCGATAGCAACCATCATCTCAGCACAGTGCCAGCTCAGTCCTTTACATTTTGTCCCCTTGTGCTAGATGTAGCTTCTCCGTGAAGGATGGCACAGGATGCCCCCTATTTGTCACATGGATAAAAATAGATGCAAAGCAGATAGTACAATGATTACTTTAAGAAAATAAAATTTTGATTAATTACCACTTGAATGTTGACTTGAATGAACGGGACTATGTTATCTAGAACACAAGCAAAACAAGTCTTCCACAATTGAGAGGAAGTCAAAGACACTAAAACATGGAATCCAGAATCCCCCCTGCCCCACAAAAAAGCCTTAGAATGTATTCAGTTCTTAATTCTAGTTTTGAACTTGAGGTGTAAAGAGGTTAAATTCCTTTCCTAGGATCACAGTATGTGTGTGTGATAGGGCATAGGGACATGGAACCCAAGGCTATTTCTATTGTCTGTGTCCTTTATGCTGGGTCCTGGGCCGGTTCTCACACAGCCCCTACTAACTATGATGAAATCCTCTTCATGACCTCAATTAGCAGTCAGAGCCTAAGAATGATGAGGGTTTGGTTATGTGGGTCAGATGAGCTCCATGACATGGATTTCTCTTACCATGTCTCAGTTTTCCCTTGCTCAGTTACTTTTATCACCTACTTAATAAGTCATAAAATTATAAACTAAATTAAAAAGACTATAACTTGTAATACTATATGATGAGAGTAATGTCATCAGTAAGGAATCCTAAGTAGACTATTACTGTTATAATTTCACAGATATCCATGAGTTCTGCTTGGGGGAGCCAGTTTGAACTTGACACAAGGAAATTAGCCATATAACAATTTATCTCTCTGGCAACTCCATTTTCCTAGTACTTCAAAATGACTGCTGCTTCGGAAATGAACACATGTTCAAAGCCAGGGTACAAATTTAATGGATACAGCAATAATGTTACAAAATACTGCCTGACCTGCCCAAATACACATTTTAGTTCTATGAAAGGCTCCTTCCCAAGGGATACATATTTCTATTCCTTTTTTGTGAATAAATGTTCCCTACTCTTATGCCCTTCATTTACAGGAAGAGGAAGAAACACTGGAATTACTAAATGAAGCATGACTTTTTTTTCCAGCCATGAGAATTAGAACATTACTTGGCAACTGATTCCCCTTTCAGTCCTCAGAGACAATGACATTTCAGGAAAGAGCTTACCTCCACACACTTCCTGAAGCCTTATAAGGTCAGGAGTACATGCTGAGAAGCATTTTATTTTCCTTTGTCCGATTTAAAGCCATCATAATTGTTTTCAGAGAGATTTCAATTCTACCTTTTTCAGAGAAGTTTCAATTCAATAATTCAGGAAAGAGACATTTGCATCTAAAAGTTGTCACATTAAAAACCACTAAAATCAGCTCATTGCAATTTGGTCCAACTTAAATAATTATGACAAGAGTATGGCTCCTCTATTTGTATTTTTTATCATCATATTCAAAAATATTTAAAATATTGTTTTATCCTACTTATACTAATATTAATCAGAGGCACTTTCTCAAAAACTTACCTGGTAAAGATATAGGCCAAAGCATAACCAATATTCAGAACAAATTTTTAGAGTCAAATTTATTTCTCCAGTAAACTATAGAGACTATTCCTAACATACTTTTAGAAATCCACCAGAAAAATCTGTCCATGAATCTGACTGGATTATACCTTTAAGAAACCTCCAGTAACTCTGCTTGCCTCATCCATTCATCATGAAAGCAAATTCTCACTAATAACTTTGCTAACAGAAAAAATGTCACTGTGGAACAAAAAAGGAAAATAGGCATCCTAAAGATATTGAAATTAATTTAGAAAGACAAATATAGGAGTCAAATTAGTGGTCGATAAATATTGAGAGATTTTTAGTGACCAAAGAATCATGTACTTAAATGTTATGAGCCAGAGGCAAGCTGCTGGGAAGCTCAAATATTTGTTGAGTTCTTATCATATAACATCAAAGCCTTTGGAGCATTAAAATATAAAAACCACTTCCTTAGTTCTTAATTAATTAATTAATTAATTAATTAATGGTGCTTGGAGGTTGAATCCAAGGCCTTACACATACTTTGCAAGTGCTCTAACACTGGGCTGCACCCTCAGCTCATTTTCTTTTTTGTATTTGGAGTCAAGGTCTTACTAAGTTACACAGGCTGCCTCTGGCCTCTAATGTGCAGTCCTCCTACCTCAGCCTCCCGAGTTACTGGGATTATAGGAGTGTGCTACTGTGCTCAGCTCACCTTAGTTCTTTCTGAGAGAGGTTCATGCCACAACACTGCACCAGGGGTTTAGCTCAGTTGGTAGAGCACTGCTCTGCTCTCTCTGAGGCCCTCAGTTCTATCCCTAGCACCACAAAAGTGGGAGAAGGACATGGCAATCCACTCCCAAAGCAATCCTGAAACAATCAGCCATTGAAAACCCTATAAAGGTCACCATGAGTGGGACATGACTCGACCACACCTAACAACAACAACAACAACAAAATCTACCTTAATCTCTGAAATATCTCCATTCCTGGAATAACAATCCAAGATGTTTTAAATACTCCTAGTTAGGTTGACGAAAATAGTGTGTAGAATGTTCCTTATCTCAAAGCTACTTCTTAACAGTAACTTTGCCAAGTTACATGAAGCGTTATTATAAAATGCATTAAAACTGATTGCCTCCTGATAATACAGTTGAATTTTATGATTGAAGATTTGATAAAATTTAACTCAACCTTTTTACTTGTTTTTAGTATGTTATTTTGTTTAAAATATATTCATAAATTATAGACATTTATTTCCATTTACAGTAATAGGTAAAATGGAAACCAAAAGCTCATTTTTACAGATGTGTGTTAATATAAAAAGTAACTTCTATTTCTTTGCATAACATAGATTTTTTTCCCCATAATACTAGGGGTGACCCAAGGGCCTTATGCATGCTAGCTAGGCAAGTACCCAACACACTGAGCTGCATCCTCAGTCTCTTTTTAATTTTTTTATTTTCAGAAAGGGTTTCATTAAATTAGGCAGTCTACCTCTGGCTTTGAACTTGAGATCTTCCCACCTCCACCTCCTGAGTAGCTAGGATTACCACTGTGCATCACAGTGCCTGGCACCACACAGTATTTTACTGTTTTGAAATATTGGGAGTCCACTCATAGTGAATGGCACTACTGCTGTTCTTAATACAGTCTTAATGCCTTATTTCAGCTACTAAACTCAAATAATATGTTTTTGCTGATTTTGTGTCTCTCAACTTGACATCCCTCAAACAAAGTACATATGTGATCATGAAATTCAAGTCCTCCTCCTCTCAATCATTTCTTGCTTTATAGAGGAACTTTTCTGGCTAATGGGCTTTTATTTACAAAATGGGCCATATTGAAATGTAATGTTCACTTCTTTCCCATATTAACACTGTATCAGGATATTTTCCTGCAGTATGTCTAGCATATAAACTCCTTAGAGAGATTAACAAGCTGTTCCAATGCTTCTAATACTTTGATTCCCCTTACTCTTTCTAAAAATAGTCCATATGCCATCATGACACAGGTAGGGAGAACTAGGGAAGTAAACAATAAGAATCAGAATTTTTATCTCAAATAAGAAGAAGGATGAAGAAAGAAGCTCCAACTGGCTCATAATAAACATTTAGATTATTTGTGTTTTTACCAAGTATAATTTCAGTTAAAAGATAATTTGATTTTTTGTTACCTGATGTTACGGCAAGGAGCTTTCCTCGGAAAAAAACATAAGCATGCAATATTAATTTAATAAAATTTACTAGGATGATCATTACTCAGAGAAAGCCAAATATTATCTCCCTTAAAAATATATAGTAGTACCTGGGATTACAGAGACATATCCACATAGGAGTCTGTTAAGTTTTAAATACTAAGATTGTTTTTAGTAGAATGAGTTTATTTATTCACTCACTTTTAAAAAATATGTATTTATTGAGGGTCTATTATGTATCATGGTAGGTGATGGAAAGGTGTAGTCCTTGCTACCAAATAGGGCACAGTCCAGTGAGGAGACAGCATAGTGAAGTAAGGACAGTGAGTGATTGTTTAGAGGTACTTACCTAGGTTCAAGATGATGGGAGTATAGATGGGGATTGAACCCAAGGCTTTGTCCATACTGGGGAAACACTATATTCCAGAGTGTTGTTGTTGTTGTTAGGTGCTGTCGAGTCAGTATCCGACTCATAGCAACCCTCTGTACAACAGGGGAAACACTATTGTCAGTGCTTCTCTGCTGTTCATAGGGTTTTCAATGGCAGATTGCTTTTTGGGAGGGGGTTGCCAGGTCCTTCTCCCAAGCCTACAACTTCTGGTGTTCCCGGCATTCTCCCATCCAGGTACTAACCAGGCCCGACCCTGCTTAGCTTCCGAGATCTGACGGGATCAGATGCCACAGTGCTATGGCTGCAGGCATATTCCAGAGTAGGTTTCTTAATTTGATGAGCAAGAATTGGTCAGAAAAAGGTGGGTATGCATTTGTGACCAAGAAGAGTCTGAAAGACTTAAAGACCTACCTAGGGCACTCTGCTAATATTGCTGAAGCATGAAGCAGAAGACCAAAACCACTAACAGATTACTAGGTGGATGAGTAGAAAGTAGGTTGTAGAGGACCTGGTATGTCCTGTTTCAGATCTTAGGTTTTTTTTCCTTATATCCCGTGGAAGACACAGAAGGATTATAAACATGGATAGCTACATGGAGTATGAATTTGAAGATATTTTCATGAAACCACTTAGGACACTACTGTAATGATCCATCTTAAAGAACTGCAATGTCTAGAATTTGGACAATTCTAGAAGGAAAGAAGAGGACTAGAGCTAAGAAATGTTTTAGTGGCTATGAGTAGGAGATTATTGGATCATAAAAAGTAAGGGTGATTGAATAATTAAGAACAAATATATAGAGGTATGGATGATAAAGTAAATAGGAGAGCCCCTTAGTTCATAAAAGATACCAGAAAAGTGAATTTAGAGAGAAAGAAATTGAGCTGAAATTGAGACATTTTAATTTTAGAGAGGGTTTTTAGGTCTTCCAAATGGAGTTTTCTGACAGATTCTGGTAGATACATGGTCAAGACTCAAAGGAGATTTCTAACCAGAAACACTAATTAAGAAATAATTTCACTTAGTTGATAGTAAAATGAGTGAGCCAAGATCTCCCATTGAAAATATATGAAATAAAATCCACGGCCCAGCAACACAACCTTTGGAAACAATTATAGGAGATCAAAGGAGGAAGGCCCAATAAGGAGATATGTGGATTGACTAGAAAGTATGTGGAAATTTAAGCTACAGATGGTCAGGAAAGCGTACTGAGTATGGTTTTGTGTGAGTCTATTTTTAGGAAAGTGGACAGAAGAGTTATCAATTTTGATTGAAGGAGAAAAGTCAAGAATAGTAAGAAATAATACTTACCTATACAAATGGTGATAAGGATATCATTGATGTTAAGACATCACTCCAGGATTGTGATTGAAAAAATCTTTACTAAGATATGTGAGGGATAATAATATGGGTAACAAATTAGAGGAGAAATGTAAACTAATCTTTAGAGATGTTTGGATGAGAAAGTTAGATGGTTCTTGGAAGGAGATAATACGTTAAAGGAAAGTTTGTTTACTTATATTGGGAAGACTTTAGCATGTTTATAGGCTCAGTAGTAAGATCAAGTTGGAAAGGAGAGGCTGAAGATACAGAGGTAAGAAGAAATGTAAGGAAATCATGGACAGGGCTACATCCCAGAAGATATAGGAGTATGCAAGTTTAGGGATTAGTTTAAAACACACAAAAAGCTATTGAGTTCTTAGTTACCAAGGAAAAGAAAAAGAACTTGGGTTGTATATTTGGAGCCTAGAAGTTGAGATGAATCGTATCTGAAGGCTTCAATAGTATCAGTACAATTGGAAAGAAGGTCTGCTGTAAAAGAAGGTTATGGGAATTGATTAGGAAACTTAAGAAGAAAGATTTGTATCTGAAATAATTGATAGGAATGGAAGAGGAAGATGACCAGGGACAAGTAAAAACATTGACTATTGGTACAGACCAGCTGAGACTGAAATTGTTCTAAGGATAAACACGTTTTCTTGACTCGGTGGTTTTCCAAAAATGTGCTAAATTCCCAGGGTATGGGAGCACAGAAGGCATGTTGTTGTTGTAAGGTGCTGTGGAGTGGGGTCTGACTCCTAGCAATCCTGCGTACAACAGAGGAAACACTCCTCACACTGTGCCATGCCCTGTGCTATGTCAGTTCTCTTCTGCTATTCATAGGGTTTTCAATGGCTGATTGTTTTGGGAGTAGGCTGCCAGGTGCTTATCTTAAGCCTACAGCACTCAACGTTCCCAGGTGGTCTCCCATCCAAGGACTAACCAGACACAACTCTGTTTAGCTTCTGAGATCTGATGAGATTGGATGCCAGGGTGGTATGGCTGCAGGTACAGAACACATATTCTAGTATTAATGTGGGTTTGGGTTTTTTGGGTGAAGGTAGTAGAGGAAAAAAATGGAAAGAAATTTAGTCATTTAGATAATCAGATATAGGGTTAGAGAGAAGGTTGATACCCTGAAAAAAAATGTAGGAGGGGACAAACCTAGAAAAATCAAATTTATTAAGGAAATAAGTAAGTGGAAATAAATAAGCAAAGGACTTGAAAAGATAAGATGTTTTGGCCAGAGATTAGAACTGAAGGAAAATGACTGAACAGAACATGCCTATGTAGGGTATAATTTGACCAAGAACGTAATGCTAACATGAATAGTAATTTTAGATCCCTAGCATCCTTTTCTCCCATTAGTTACTGCTCATTTAATTTCTTTTCTAGTAAAGATAAAAATTACTTTACAAATATGGAAGGAAACCGAGGTAGTGTGTGTTTCAAAGAGATTTGCTAAAGATTATAAAGAATTTGTGAAGGAGAAATATAAATAATGCTGACTTTTTGGAAGTAAGATTAAATGTACCACTCAAAACTTTAATGAATTCTTATAGATTTTTCTTTGTTTAAGAGACGGTTGTGTCACAAAACATTGCTGTGGAACCAAATCTATAATTAAATTAAGGGGGTTTGAAAGAGAAGCAGATAAAGATGGCCATATTCTGCTTGGTGAAACTTTCAAAAGAAATACCAGCACTAGACCAATGAGAGAGATAA
>VMDO01007984.1:0-20844 GCA_007922755.1 Pedetes capensis
GTTAGGTGCCGTCGAGTCGGTATCCGACTCATAGCGACCCTCTGTACAACAGGGGAAACACTATTGTCAGTGCTTCTCTGCTGTTCATAGGGTTTTCAATGGCAGATTGATTTTTGGGAGGGGGTTGCCAGGTCCTTCTCCCAAGCCTACAGCTTCTGGTGTTCCCAGGTGGTCTCCCATCCAAGAACTAACCAGGCCCAACCCTGCTTAGTTTCCGAGATCTGACAGGATCGGATGCCACAGGGCTACCGCTGCAGGCTATAGCATAATATATTCATCATATTATACACTGACTTCCTGTTTCATCTTTTCCTCTATCCTGTTAACTTTTTATGTGGATCTACTCCCAGCTGACCATTCTCAGTGATCCTGTCTTGCATTTTCAGGAACAAGCACAGTCTCTTTCTATACTTCTGCTTGTTCACCTGAACAGACACCACCACTTGTCATTATGTACACTTGAAAATGGGGCACTTGGGACTTTTAATTTCAACAAACAATGCAGACACTGAAGGATGTCCCAACCTATGACTCATCAAGAGCAGTTACGTCTACACTGAGGTCCGGTAATGATGATAAAACATTCTCTATCTAAAGAAGCTTTAGATGCTAACTTAATGCCATTTAATATACAGGAGAGAGTTTATGTGCAGCTGCTCTGAATCTTTAATACTGCAGCTTTAATAAACTGGGAAGGCAAGGCAGAGAGGAATGGATCCCTGGCAGAAATCTGCCTCTTTCCTCTTGTGTTTAGAACAAAACCAAGGGAGATTCTGAATCCAACACTTTAGGGATTCGTGTATTATCTCAGCTTGATGATTGGGACTTCCTTATCTCCCAGATAAAAGAGTCCCTTTGGCCCTTCAGACAAGAATGAAGACCCCTTAGTGTAGCCCAGACAGACAATTTACAAAGGCCCAGGACTCATGGGATCTTTGTGGTGTCATTCTATTCCTGACATGATATTAGAAAGTCCTGAGAGCCATTTCTCTGGGGCAAGGACCCAGGGAACAATTGGCTGTGGGGAGTGGATAAGACATGGGGATCCAGGCTAGCAGTGGAGGTGTGCCACATCCTAAGGCAGAAAGCAATGGAGAAGTGGCAGAGTAGGAGATTAGCTTCAGATCTTTTAATTTTGAGGTGGAACCACTAAGTAAAGATGCATTCATAGGCACTCGGGTATGAAATTCAGGAAAGACATTCAGCCTATTGACACAGATGTTAAGAAACATAAACCTCAAATCTGGTGTATTTGCTATTTCTCTCTAGTAAGTCATGTAGGTTTTCATTTTCAAGAGCACACAGAAGCCTGTTTCAGATGACATACAGGAGGACTTCAGGGTAGCAGCACTGAACCTTTCTCACAATGCAGGTGACAAAGAGGCTCTGAGTGGTGTGTATCTCTTTCTATTACAGCACAACAAATTATCACAAACTTGTTGTTGTTGGGTACCATCGAGTCAGTTTTCTGACTCATGGCAACCCTATGTACAACAGGCAAAACACTATTGTCAGTGCTTCTCTGCTATTCATAGGGTTTTTAATGGCGGATTGATTTTTGGGAGTGGGTTGCTGGCTCCTTCTCCCAAGCCTACAGCACCTGGTGTTCCCAGGCGGTCTCTCATCCAAGTACTAACCAGGCTCGACCCTGCTTAGCTTCCAAGATCTGAAGGGACTGGATGCCACAGGGCTATGACTGCAGGCATCACAAACTTAGACACTTTAAAAAACAAGCCTCTATCACAGTTTCTGAAGATTAGGAGCCTAGCTGGGTCCTCCATGAAGGACATGAGAAAGCCACCATGAGATGTCAGTCAAGCTGTGTTCTCATCTGGAAGCTTGACTGAGAAAGGATCTGCTTTGATGCTCTTTCAGGTTTCTGGTATCTTTGTGGTTGTGGAACCAAGGCCCCAGGTTCTTGCTGGCTTGTAGGGAAGAATTGGGAGGAAATTGGCAAAAACTCCCAAACTGGGAAAATGGCGTTTGAATATCTGGTTTGTAAGTTAGAAATCTAGGGAAAATGAAAGTAACTTGGTTGCATGTTTGTACAAAACCCTTCCTGATTGGACAATTGGACTGAAAGCTGATTGGCTCAGGCCATTCCATGGGCTAACTATATGAAGAGCTGCGCTGCGGCAGCTCGATCTTTTTTGGCATGGCCTTTCTGGCATCCCTTTCTGCGCCTTCTCGCCTGTCCCAGCCCGGACCACAGATGAGGAAGCGCCTCTCCCGCTGCTCTCCCCCGGACCTTTGATGAGGAAAAAACACTCTCCCGTTGCAATCCTCAACAAGGAAAGGAACCTGCTCTCCGTCTGACCAACGACGAAGCAACAGCTGTCTCCTCCTGACCGCCGAGATGACCAACACAGGTGTTTGCCCCTGGAAGGCAAAAGTGCCTGAGGCTTTTCCTTTCTCCCGTCTCCACCGGGGTCCCCAGGGCCGCAGGAGTCTGCGCCCCTCATCTGAGGGTCCCGAGTGAATTGTGTTTAGTATCTGTGTGCGAGGTGGCACAGCCTGTCTGAACCTCCAGGCCGGACTGGGAGGTGTGCGCCCCACACTGGCTAATGGTTTAAATCTGCCCTCAGTAACTAGAGGACCCCACCATCCACAGAGGTCCACATGGCCTTTTCCAATCTTGCCACTTGCTCCATCAAGCCAGCAGGGAGAGTCTCAGATGTGAATTTGCAAGCAAGACAGAGTCTCATGTGATGCAACATAATCACAACAGAGACATCCCATCCTTTTCCCACATGCTATAGGGTAGAAGCAACTCCTTTTTGCCCAGACCATCAGCTAAGCAAGACCTTTTTGACCCTTTTCGCCTGTTCTCACCTGAACCACCGATGAGGAAATGATTCTCCTGCTCTCTCCCGGACCTTCCATGAGGAAAGAATGCTCTCCCAGCATGACCATTAATAAGGAAAGAACCCACTCTCCATCTGATCACCACCGAAGAAAGAACTGTCTCCTCATGACCACCGAGACCACCAACACAGGTGTTTGCCCCTGGAAGGCAAAAGCACCTGAGGTTTTTCCTTTCTCCCATCTCCTCCAGGGTCCTGAGGGCCGCAGGAGTCTGCGTCCCTCACCCAAGGGTCCCGAGTGAATTGTGTTTAGTATCTGTGTGCATGGCAGCACCACCTGTTGGAACATCTGGGCCAGACCGGGAGGCACGCACCCCACATAGAGATGGTCCCTCCCAAGTCCAAGGGATATGAACAGGAGAGAGGGTTCATGGGGTGTTGCCGGGGTTTTAGCTCTAGCCCGGCTAAAGTTAGGGCCAAACCCCCAACATAAACACGTGGCCGGTGTCGGGAAAGAAGGACCTCGGGAGACCTTCAGATGGTTGGAAAAGGACAGGGAAGGTTTATTGGGGTGCTCCCCTTATGGAGAGCAAGGAGCAAGCAGCCCCTATAGAGCAAGGCTCTATCCCTTTAACTGCTGGCTCTATGCCTGCAGCATGGAATGCTGCAGGCTAAGTGCTGGTACAGCTCAGCCTCAAAGGCACAGCCACAGCCGCTGTTGTTCAGTTGAGGTCCGATGGTCTTGACTCTCGCGGCTCGCCTTCTTTACCCCCTCCTTCCCAAGGATGGGAGGAGTTGGGAGGCTCTTCGTGGCTTGCTAGATGCCTTCGGCTCTTCGGGGCCCCTGGGCTTGATCTGGCCGGTTTGCTAGATAGTCTTGCTGGAGTAGGGAGCGCTGGTCCAGGTGATGAGGTTCAGGAGATGGTCAGAGAGGTGAGGATCAGAGGAGTAATATGGGGTCCAGGAGCCCTGCTTTTATAGGGTCCTGGAGGGGTCACATGGTGGGGTTCAGCCAATCAGGGCACACAGCTGGCAGGTACAGGGGGCAAACGGACATAACTGCCAAGTGGAGACAGTTATTACCTGCAAGGTGGTGAGGGGAGCCAATCAAAATTAAGGTGGTTAAGGCTGGTCAAGCTGGCCAGGGGCCATCTTTGCTCACTCGATGGGAGGGGCTGTTTTGAGTGAGTGAGATGAGCCCTGGGGTCAACTAGGGGTCAGCCCCTCAGGCTGTTATGAGGGACCCTAGCTGAGAAATATTATTTTAAAAATCCCCAACAGGGTGTCACTTTAGAGACTGTCTGTCACAGGGTTCATGGATAGGACAGACATGGCAACATAACTAAAAAGCCATCACCCAGGAGCAAGCACAACAGTGTTATCCAAGCACATCCACCACCTGTTCTTCCATGGTAAGCCTGATGAGAGATGCAGAAGTTTGGGAACTTAGACAGTACGATGGGGAAAATAAGTTGGCCAAGTGCACATTTCAATCACTTCACCAATTGTTGTTTCTTGCCAAGCAAATTCATTAGTGTAACTCTGTTATGAGAATCCTTATAATCTATTTTAGAATAAATGAAGGGAACAAATAAGCTAGCCTGACATCAAACCTCAAAATGCATTATGGGAAGTACTCTTGGGAGATTTTATTGGCATAGGGACCCAAACATCGAATGGGCACAGGAATTGACCCAAGTATTTTGGTTGATCAATTTCCCCACTTTCCTACCAGAAAGAATGGATTTGACAAGATTTTAGAAAGAGGAGAGATCTGAAACCTTTTACAATGTAATCATCAGAAATCTACATGGACTATGAAATGCATGTTTGGTGTTAAAAACCACATCACAGATATCCATTAAAAAGGTACCTGAGCACTGAGCACATGAAGCAGTGCATTCAGCTGCATCTCCCATGGGCCACCTAACCTCCCATCTTGGCATCCTCCCTGGAATTGCTAATGGAGACTCCAGAGCTGTCAATGCAAAGGGGCTATGCAGTGGCACTGGAGTCTTTGGTCCAAGGAACTGGAAGCACTCCCATGACACAACCATCTGCTTAGTAGTATAATAAGGTATCCCACATACCAGGGACACCAACTGGGGTGTGAAATATAGTACAGGGCCATTTCCTCCTGACATCTCAGAACTTATATCCCCTCTAAAACAATAAGGAAAGTATACCCTACTTATCAGGGACCCAGTAAGCATAGCTGCAAATATTTGTCCTCAGTAGTTCTGAGACTTCAAGTCTGTTTGATAGTAATGGAAGCCAGCCTGCTTGAGTGATCACTTTTGCAAAGCCATATTCATGAGGTAGCTGATGGTGAGTCTCTTGCCTGATCACAAGCCAGAAGAAAGTATGCCAATTTCTTTTGTCCAAAGAAACAAACATATAGGCAAATACAACTCTCCCAAAAGGGCAGATTTCCCCATTACAGCCAAAAGGCACATAAGATAGATAAACACTCCACCAACATAGGAGAGGCAGTGCATGGAGGCTAGATGAAAAAATACCACAGTTCAGGCTTTGAAGATGGGCTTTCGATGTCCTTGTCTCTATGGGTTTTTTGTTTGCTTGTTTGTCTGTTTGTTTTCTGAATGCAAAGGTGTTTGGTGAACCATGATACCACACTGCAAAAAAAGAAAGCATGAGCCAGGCATGGTGGCACATGCCTGTAATCCTAGCACTCAGGATGCTGAGGCAGGAGGATCATGAGTTCAAGGCCAGCCTGGGATGCATAGTAAGTTTCGGACAGCGTAGGCTACAGGGAAAGTAGCCCCGAGAAAGTAGCCTGTCTCGGGGGAGGGGCAGGGAAGTATGATATTTTTTAAAAGATAGTCCCAGGTCTAAATGCTAGGTTCTCCATTTATTCACTGCCCACCTTTCAAACCCACTCTAATCCCCTTAAATGTGTGTCCTCCTCTGTTTAGAAGGGACAATTTAAAATATACTTGACCTCACAGGGTACTGCAATGGGGGCATGTTGGGAATCAGCATAGTGTACTTTGCAGAGTTGTAGAAGTAAAGCCAGCCTTGGTCCATTACACTCATTTTAACCTTTTACATGTTTGGAAATTAAAGTCTGGGGTGAGAAAGAGACCTGGCCCTCTTCTCTCTACCAGAAAGGCTCAGCATGAGGTACTGTCTGCTGTGCACACCTGCCAGGCAGGGGGGAGTCCTAAAGATTCTCCGGCTTTGTCTGTGGCAGAGGACCCTCACAGTTGGGGGTGTGGATTGGAATGGAGAGGGAGAGGGTGGAGCCCAGAGAAGGCACAGGATTGGCTGGTCATGAGCTGCTCCATGATGAACAGGAGCCCCCAGACTCAGCCAATAATTGCTCAAATTTGACCTTCAACCACCCTAGATCTGCATGACTTTTAATTGCCCCTTGCTGCCAGGCATCCTGTGGTCTACCATCCAGCCTCTCAGACTCCAGCCATGGGTTCCAAAGGAGCAAGACGGCACCAGGGCTGAGGGAGAGGAAGTTCGCCAGCCCATGCACAGATCACAGGTCTACACATTGGTGAGGCTCCATCTCTCTGTGCCTCAAGAAGCTTCGTGGACATATTTGTTTACTCCGTGAGCTGATATACAGTTTGCATAATATTGAATCTGGAAAGGACACTGCATCCTCTGACAGGAGTTTTCCCAGCTGGAAAAAAAAAGGAAAGAAAGAAAGAAACAGCTTTACATTTTGTAATAAAAATAAAGATGCCAACACCATGTGCCAGGCTTTTGCAGGGTGGTGAAGGCCATGTCTGCGGTCAGGACATGCTCCCAAATCCAAAGTATTGTTGGATGGATTTCTCATAAACACTGTTGGCAGCTTCAGAGACGACTCTTTTGGTAAAAAGGATGTGCTGGAATGAAATATGGGCCTCCAGCCAAAACACATTTCTTCCTATCAAACAGAAAACATGCGCATGTCAGGATGCAAGGAGCTAAGCCTCTCCAAGAATGGAGACATCCTTCTCCTCGGCATCCTTGGAGGATAGGATGACAAGGACAAGCTGCACTTTGACCTAAGATTCCCACTAGGGAGCTGAGGATGTATCCCACACCCTGCATCCTCAACCAGGCTTTTCAATCATGTGCCTCTACCAGCTTATTTAGAATCTCAAACTGGTTAAACACCGAGCTCAAACACAAGGTACAATGAGACCCCTCCAAATTTGTAAAAGCAATGTCACAAAACCACAAACCCAGGGTAAATGGGAGGAAACGCCTCTTCGCACACCCCAAGCAGCCCTTCATCAGCAGCCCTTTCTCCTCCCTGGCCCATCAAGCCCCTACCACAGGCTCTAAGAAACCGTGAAGAAGTACTACATGGCCCAGCATAGCTGCACATGCCTCAATTTCCTGGATCTTTCCTACACAGAGGACTGTCCTCAATCAGCAACAATGCCATCATCACCTGAGAATTGATTAGGAATACACAATCCCAGGTCCCAGTTTGACCTGCTGACCCAGAAGCTGCATATCTATCACTGTCCAGGTTATTTGTATGCACACTGAAATTTGAGAAGTAGTGCCCCAGGCTTGCCTAGAGCAGAGGTCCCTAACCCCCAGCCATGGACCAATACCTGTTCGTGACCTGTTAGGAACTAGACCACCCAGAAGGAGGTGAGTGCCAGGTAAGTATGTGAAGCTTCATCTGTATTTATAGTTGGTCCCCATCAGCTCATATCCTGCCTCCATCTTGGTCCATGAAAAAATTTTTTTTCAGGAAACTTGTCCCTGGTTGCCAAAAAGGCTGAGACTACTGGTCTATAACACTGTCCTGATGTGTCTCCTTCAGAGTCCTGCAGTAAAGGAAAATGGACAGGTAGTGAAGTATGAAGTGGTATTGCCTCCACCCTAGCACCCTAAGGTCACAACCTTGAGTTTGGCTAAATGGCATTTAGGACTATGGCCAAATGCCCAGGACTCCAGTTACTCAAGTCCCCCAACCCTATATAGAGGAAGCATCTGCACATTCTCTCACCCCACCCTAAAACCATCCCATAAGAGAGAAATCTATAGACTGCAAGTCCCAAACGATTTATGACCATGTGTCAAGGTTCAAATTAGAGTGAGAAAACTCAGCCCTGGGGTTCTTCCTTATGAATCTCAACCTTAGCCAGAGTTTGGGTTCACCTGCTCTAAGGCCAAAAAATGAGGTAGCAATCAGGGTGAAATCTGAAATGGTAAGTGGCTGTGTTCCATGGGCAGGACACCAGCTGTACCAGTCACATGCCAAAGCACTAGCCCAGCTCAGACCCCACCCTGTCCCATCACTTGGTACTTTCAATGCTGTCACTCTCATCTGTTCACTGGGATCTACAGAACTTATGAGCTCATTGCTGGGCAGATCACCAAGCTCTGCAGATGACTTAATGATAGGCTGCCATGAGAAGCAAAGGAGCCTTGCACACCAGCAAGGCTCACAGATCTGAAGCCTTCCTTAGCATGAAAGGTAATGATAGCGCCCGCCCATCAATGATCTTAACCACCGCTGTGTGGCGCTGTGCTGATCTGGGAGTAGCAGAACGTACCATTACCCCCTACTTTTGGCCCCCAGACCTTGGACCATAAATAGCATAACCATCTCGAGAACTCTTTATAGGGGTGTGGCCTTGGAGTGCCTCTCCTTATCTGGTGTGCATGTGCTAATATCAGGTGGGAACAACAGGAATAGGATTGTTTTCATCAGAGACATGCAAAGTACTTTAAGGAGTTTGTTTGGTATTGCACACATAGAATGTAGAGTTACAACGTTGGCCCATCATGGACATTCATCTTTCATCATGCATGGAGACCAAAGCACAGGATGACAAGGAAACTTGGATCATGTGGTAGTTCTCTTTTGAGTTATTTTGAGGAACTTCCATATTATTTTCCATAATGGCTGCACCCATTTATATACCTAACCAATAATGCACCAGGTTTCTCTGAACTACACATCTTTCCCAATAGTTATTTTTGTTTGGTTGGTTTTGTTTTGTTTTAATAATTGTTGTTGTTGTTGTTAGGTGCCGTCGAGTCGGTATCCAACTCATAATGACCCTCATAGGGATTCCAATGGCTGACTGTTTCGGGATTGCCTTGGGAGTGGATTGCCAGGCCCTTCTCCCATTTTTGGGATGCTGGGAATTGAACTTGGGACCTCAGAGACTGCAGCACAGCACTCTACCAACTGAGCTAAATCCCAGCCCCTATTTTAATAATAGTCATCCTAATAGGCATGCAGCAATGTCTCACTGTGGCTTTGATTTGCATTTCCCTGTTCATAGTGATAGTGAGCAACTTAAAAATTGGCCATTTTTATATCTTTAGAGATGAACCTACTCAGGTCCTTTGGATAATTTTTAATTGGGTTTTATTTTGGATATTAACAACTTATCAAATATATGATTTGCAAATATTTTCTCCCGTTCTATAGATTATCTTTTCTCCTTTTGATCTTTTTACTTTGTTGAGCAGAATCTTTTTAATTTGATGCAATCCCACTTTTTTATTTGTTTCCTTGCCTGTGCTTTATGTGTCATATTCAAAAATCTATTCCCAAGATCATTGTCAAAGAGCTTTGGGGCTGTTTTCTTCCAGCAGTTTTACAGTTTCCAGTCTTAACATAAAGTTTTAAATTCATTCTTGGTTGGTTTTTGTGTATGCTATCATAGGAAGGTCTAATTTCCTTCTTTTGCATGTGGATATCCATTTTTCTCAACATCACTTATTGAAGAGGCTATTCTTTCCATTTTTATTCTTGGTACCTTATTAAAGATTAGTCAACTTTATATATGCATGTTTCTGGGCTCTCTGTTCTAGTCTATACTATTGGTCTATGTGTTCATTCTTATGCTAATATCATATTGTTTGGGGGACTATAAAAAGTAAGCAAAGGAAATGTGAGGCCCCAGCTTTGTCCTTGACACCTATCCAAAAGAACTTATATCAGGATCTCAACCCTATGACTATACATATATGTTCATTGCTTCATTATTTGTAATAACCAAGATATGGAAACAATCTAAGTATCCACCAGTGAATCAATGGATAAAGAAAATGTTTAATATGTGTATGTTAAAATATGATTCAGTCTTAAAGAACAAGGAAATCCTGCCATTTGCAACAGCATGGGTGGGCACTAGAGGACATTATGGTAGGTGAAATAACCCAGATACTGAAGATACAGAAATACTCTATTATCTCATTTATATGCGAAATCTAAAATAATCACACAGAAGTAGAAAATAGAGTGGTGGTTGCCAGAGACATGGAGGAGGGGAAATAAGGAGGTGGTGGTCAAGGGTACAGTTTCAGTTAGGCAAGCTCTATAAATTCTGGGGGATCCACTAGGCCATGTAGTACCTATAGCTAATGATACTATACTGTGTTTTTAAAATTTGCTAGGAGGTAGATTATGTGTTAGCTGCTCTTACTACAAAAAATAGTAATAATAACAATAATAATAATAATAAAGGAGGTAGGGAAACTTTGAGAGATGATGGATATGTGTGTGGCCTTGGTAGTGGTGATGGTTTGATGCATAGACATTTATTTTCAAACTCAATGAACTGTGTACACACAAAACATGTACCGCTTTTTACATGTCAAGTATACCTCAGTTTTCAAAAAAGAACAAATGATTGCTAGCCATTTTTTTTATTGGATAGTTTGCTTTTTTGGTGTTTAATTTTTTTAGCTCTTACTATATTCTAGATATGAATCTCCTATCTCATGTATAGCTGGAAAAGATTTTCTCCCATTCCATAGGCTGTCTCTTCATTCTAGTAAGTGTGTCCTTTACTGTGCAAAAGCTTTTAAATTTCATGAAATTCCATTTGTCAGTTCTTGCTATTGTTTTCTGTGCTACTGAGGTTCTATTCAGAAAGTCATTGCCTATGACTATGTCTTAAAGTGTTTTCCATATGTTTTCCTCTAGCAGTTTCAAAGTTTCAGGTCTTAAAATAAGGTCTTTGATCCATTTTGAACAGATTTTTGTACAAGGTAAGAGATAGGGATCTAGTTTCAGTCTTTTGCATGAGGATATCCACTTCTCCCAGTTCTATTTATTAAAGAGGCTATCTTTCTCCAAGTAGTATTTTTGGCACCTTTGTCAAATATCAAGTAGCTATAGCTGCATGAGTTTATTTCTGACCCTCTATTCTGTTCCATTGTTCTATCCATCTGTTTTTGTACCAGTACCATGCAGTTTTTATTACTATGGCTTTGTAGTATAATTTGTAATCAGGTATTGTGATGATATAGAAACAATCTGGTTATTCATCATCAGATGAATGAATAAGGAAATTATGATATATAGACATATAGATACATATCTATGTAGATAGATAAGCAGGTAGGTAAATAGATAGATACCATGGAATTTTATTCAGCCATAAAATCATTCAGACAAAATTATGGCATTTGCTGGAAAATGGATAGAAATAGAGATTGTCATTTTAACAAAATAAGCTAGACCCAGAAAGATAAACGTTGCATGTTTTCTCTGATATGTGGATGCCAGAATTCAGTATATATTCAGTATTAAAACACATAGGTCATGCAAGCAGAAGGGGCATACATAGGAAATAATAACAGACTAAAGAAAAGGGAGAGGGGTCAAGAAGAAAGAGTAATGGCAGCAAGGAAAGGAAATATCACATAAGGTACCCACAAGGCAAAATCAAGACATGGAGAGGAAGGTAATGAGGGAGGTGAACAAGAGCAATGTACAATGAAATGCATGTATGGAAATGTCATAATGAGACCCAGTAAGTTGTCCATTAAAAACTGCTAGTAAATAAATGGTCTGGAGTTTAGCTCAGTTGGTAGGGTGCTGTGCTGCACTCTCTGAGGACTCAGATTTGATCCCCAGCACCGCAAAAAACAGAAGGACATGGCAATCCATTCCTGAAGCAATCCCAAAACAATCAGCCATTGAAAAGTCTATGAGAATCACCATGAGTCAGACCCAATTTGACAGCACCTAATGACAACAAGAATAAATAAATAAAAATAAATCTAAAATATAAAAATAAAAACTACTAATAACAAAGAAAAGAAAAAAATTGAAAAAAAAATTGAAAAAAGGTACTTGGCCACATTTTGCTTTGATGTTAAGGGCCAGAATAGTCATAAGGTTACAGCTGGTTCAATGTTTTAGTGCTTCTTCTTCTTTAGGCAAAAACTGCCATAACAGATTTCACTGTAGGACACTATGTGGTCTTGATTACTGTGTTTTCCATAGGTGAGGGTAGATCCAGAATGACTTTCTGAAGAGAATCCTGGCCCTACCCACAGGTACGCCCTGGCTTGTCTCCAAAAGGAGGTAAAAGAGCTTTCTCCTCAGACAGGAGTTCTTGTAAGGTGACACAGTTTTGACAAGAGTATGTTAATCTTGCTCCCACCTCAGGTGACAGAACATAAGGCTCTCCACCTACCCACTTCGCTGCACCAGAGAATATGCATTTGTACTCCCGTAGTTGTCAGGGAATGTTCCTTGAACTTCATGCTGCACAAGACTTTTATTTCCTCTTGGGTGAGAGGAACTGTGTTCAGGGAGTGCTTCCCAAGGGGGAACTGTGTTAGTGAAGACAATGCTAGCTGCTCTGACTAGTAAGTCCCAACTTTCCCATGGTTTGACAAAACAGAAGTTGGTTTCTCATGGATCTCCCAGCCCAGTGAAGGCTTTGTGGCTGGGTATCTTTCCATCAGGCCCCCAGGAGCCCAAGCCAAAAGAATTTAAATCAGAATCCCAAACCTATGACTATACATACATGTTCATTCCTCCATTATTTGTAATAACCAAGATATAGAAACAAACTAAGTATCTACCAATGAATCAATAGATAAAGAAAATATTTAATATGTGTATGGTAAGATATGATTCAGTCTTAAAGAAGAAGGAAATCCTTGCTTCCTGGGGTTCCCCTCTCCTCTGGGTCCTTATCACGTTCTTTCAGCCAGCAGATAGGGAAATGGGTCACAGAAAGAAAACACTTACTTCCCCACTTCTCCTCCAATCCCAGCTCAAGTCTGTAGTTAGGTGCAGTAAAGGCTGGGGAAAATATTCACACTAAATTCTGGGTGGAGGCGCTCTCTGGTGAACTCATGGTGGCACCAGAAATGCATTACTCTAAGTCTTTTAAATTGTCCCCACATCAAGCCAGTTCACCTGAGCACTGAGCTTCTGGAGAGCCCTGGCTATAAAGCAGCTATAGAGTAGCTATGGAACACAGAGGGGATGCACACTAGGTATAAACAGAGCGAGAGGAAACACTGGCAGGTGGGTGAGGGTACACCAATGTCCTGCAAGGTGCTGCTGAGGGCAGCATCAAGACCCACTGAGTTTATTCTCTAGGCATCTAGGAGGAAAAGCCCTGCCAGGCCTCTGTATCTGAAATAGTGACGTTCCTCCTCACCTCCTGCTTTGGCTTTGGTTACACTAAGATTCAGGTTGTGCTTCCCTCTTTGCCTAGGCTGCTGGGAAGCTCAGACTCAGGTTGATCCAGCCCAAGTCTAGCAAATATGTGATACTTTAAAGGATGCATTTTTAAAAAACTTATCCCATACCCAAACCCACTTATCTTTCCTATTCTTACTTCTCTTCTTTTCTTTCCTTTTTTTTTTTTTTTTTTGAGATCTTTATGTCCTCTTGCTATAACCTAACTCTCTTTGTAAACTACATCTGGTCCATTTAAAGAATAAAATTAAATATAACCAAACACATAAATAAAATAATCAACAAAACACAAAGGTAGCCATGGTGCAGAAGCTACTAGAGCAAAGTGGAGGCACTTCCATTTTCTTTTGCTTATTGCCTTGGACTTGGCCTTATGGGTGTGGCTGCTTCATGGTGGTGGTTCTTAATGGGCCAGGCTCTTCCCTGTACTGTGCACATCTGCTATACATATATGGTGGGGGGAGCCTTTGAGGAGATACATTCCCAGCTCTCGGAACACCCACAAACCCAAGGACTGGGGTCTCAAGACCATGAAAAACTGGGTTCAGTTTCAGGTACAGGTTCAGTATGTTAAAATGTCAAGGGTTCAGGTTTGGTTTGGGTTTGTATTTAACTCCTGTGTGTCAATATCAGGGCTTCAAACCAAACCCAATCTTGAATCCTGAATATATTCCAGTGCAAACATTTTTAAAAATTTTTTCTGAACATGAACCAGTGAAAAATTGGGTTCATGTTCAGCTTTTAATGTTTTTTTAAAATATCATTAGCTATTTTATTATACATAAAAATTGGGAAAAGTGAAAAATATATTCATTGAAATACACATAGGATTAAAATTTTAAACCCAAACCAAACTCAAATCCTCTCCATTTTAAAATATTGAAAGCACACCCAAGCCTGCCCTGGAGGTGCCTCCTGCTCTCGGAGATGGTAGTCTTCAGTTCACTGCTATCTGGACAGGGGTCCTCGTACCATTGGTTTGTTCCCCCACCACTGCATTTCTTCCTGCGTTCACACACCACAGCTACGCAGCACCTGCTCCTGTGGACTCACCTTCCAGTTCATTGTATTCCATGAGCAGATCAGCCAAGGGGCATGTAGCCCCCTGGAGAACGGCAAGTCTTAAGGAAGCAGGGCTCAGTGTGGTTGCCACTCACCACACGTGCCTGCCATGCACTGGAAATGAGACTAGGCTGACCTACCAGGTGCTATAAGTGTGAAACACACACCCCATCTTACAGACTTTAAAGTGGAGGAATATAACCTGTCATATTAATAATTTTAATCTTGATTATATATCATAAAAGGGATTATAGTTTACAGGTGCTGTGTATGGAAACTACATTATTAACATGAATTTCCATGTTTATTTTTTAACTTTTGTAATGTGTCTACTAGGAAATTTAGACTTCCATCCAGGACTCACTATCTGTGCCTTGGATTTTATTTAGGATGGGCAGTGCTGTCCCAGAGCCTAACTGTCCAGATTTGAATCTTGTTTGTACTACTTGATAGCTGTGCAACTTTGACCAAGTTATATAAACTCTCTGGGACTTGGTTTCCTCACTTCTCTTTTTTTAAAGCTGGGGATAATAGTGGTAGGGATAAAATGATCTATATTTATAAAGCAGTTAGAACAATGGCTGTCACATATTGCTCCTATAGAACAAGGGCTGTCAAAAGCTTGAAGGTTAAGAAATTTATACCAAGATCCCAAGGCACCTACCCACCTGTATCTCACCCCACTTTTCCTGCCTCAGTTATCACATGGAGGCCATCGAGCTTGATACAGGCCATTCATGTCTCTGGGTTTACATTCCTTTTGCTCTTGGGTGGGAATCCTCTTTCAGGTTAAGCCACAGTTGCATAAGAAAGTTCTACTAAACCAAACAACATAGGTGAGCATATTTTGACAAAGAGCTTTGATATCAGTGAGGCTCAAATGCTAAACTCACATACGTCCCTTGCATTGAGAAGTTCTATGCAGTTAATATTTAAGAAAGCCTTCCCTGACACACTTTCCTACTTTCCCCCATGATCAGTAGGGCTACAGTTCTCAAGGACACCTGGGTGGCCAATTTATGGCATCTCTCATATGGCATTTTCCAATCCCCTCCTCTTAGAGTAGCCCAGACACTTGTCCTACCTCCCATATGACACTTTGTGCCTTGATGGCATTACCCTGACGTTCATCTTCTTTCCTGCCCAACATGCCTACCACAGAGCCATGAAAGTGCCAACAAGTAGCTCCTGAAGAAAGGGACAATGGAGCCAAAAAGAAAATCAAGTTCTTCTGCACCTTTCCCTATTGCCAAGAAAAACATAAGGTCATGTCTTACACGTATGTACACATCCACACATCATGAGGAAGAACAGGGCCTGCGGGACCTGAGATTGTCATTGAATTTCTCACCACCAAGTCCTCAAGGGGCACTTGATCCCCAGGGTTTGGCCTGAGGCCCTGAAAAGCCCTGTGCACTATGCTAAGAGAGAGGAAGAAACAGGTCCAGCCTTTGCCTGCAAGTCTTAGCCCCTGACGGATCCACTCAGCCCTGAGTCTTCACTGGAGAACCAAGATTTTAGGAAACCATTGAGCCAAACCCTGCAGGTTGTTTTCAAGGACAAAATATATTCACTTAAGGGGAAACATCATTTGGAGACATTTTCTTTAGTAAAATCAAATCTTACCTGGAGCAGTTTCTCTTTCTCAAACAGAGATGTTCAATCACCCAGCCTCTGCCCTCTGAATAGCAACCAAGAAGGATAAAAAATGTTTTCCTGTTTAGAGACTATTAGTTACCAAAGGCACTACATAGGTGGCAGATGAGCCACTGGTTTACAGATATTCATTCCCAACTCATGAGTCTATTGTTGCGGAGACTCTGGGAGGGGCTCTGCAGGAAGCACACAACAGGCTATAAGCACATGTGCTCATGCCACCGTCAGCCTCACGGAGCATATAAGCAAAGCAAGGACTCAAGCCACTTGCTCAGGTGTATGAATCTGTAAGCTTATAACACCAAAATGGTGCCTCATCCAAGAGAGCCAAGGAAAGGTATCATCCTGCCCGCATCCACCCAAAGAGGATCAGGTTCAGATCTGGTGTTTTTTCTGCCTGGTATCTCAAGTTTACACAGCTCTCTTTTACTGCCAACATGCTCCACCCACTGCTGCTTGCCTCTAATCACCTTCCTCTTACCATATGACTTGGCCAACTCACCTCTTAAGTGACCAGCCTTTCCTCTCCAGGAAGCATCAGGCAGTAGGTGCCCTTGCCTCCCTCCTCAACCTGTACTGATCCTCACCCTCTATTCCTCTCTGCAGAGCCCAACAACCTGGCACTTCTTACATTGCGCTGAGTATACGATGCTTCTCACTCCATTCCTGTTCCTTCCTTTCTCCTCCAATCCCTTAAGAAAACAACCTTCAGTGACTCTGAGAAATCAATCAGACCCCAGAGAATGACAAAGACCCCCTAGAGAAGTGATAATGGTCCCATTTACTCATCAGCAGAGACTCACTCAATGGTCTATGGACAGAATTCATAGGGTCAATAAATCTAGATGGGATAAATCCTATGTTTATTTTCACTACTTGCTGAAAGATAGTTTTTGCTTCAGTGATGAATGTGGGTAAGAAACCACTGTAGCAGTACTTATGACTTGTCAATGGCAGAGATTAGCTATTTTTAATGTATTATAATTGTTACACATTTCTCAAAATACCATTTATTTCAAGCATAAGGCAGTTAATAGACCTACAAGCAGATCTTACATTTTTTTGTGTGTGTGGTAGTAGGAGTTTGAACCCAGGGTGTCATACATAATTTTGCCAGCACTCTGCCACTGAACTGCAACCTCAGCCCCCCTTTTTTATATTTTATCTTGAGACAGAATTTCACTAAGTTGCGCAGGCTGCCTCTGGCTTCGAACCTGCAATCTGCCCACTGCCACATCCCAAGTCTCTGGAATTATAGGCGTGCGCATCTGTACCTGGCAGATCTTGCCTTTTAATTAGTTAATAAAGAAGCACATATATGACTGGGCTGCATATCTGTTTTGTTTGTATTTTGATAACTGTTTATTAGCATAATTAACTTTCTTTGTAATCCTATATGTTTTGTCTTGTAATTTTATTTTGAACCTATAGGTCTTACTAGAAACCAAGAAGTTTATGGAATAAAAGGGAAAAACAGATAAGAACTTACTCCAGACCCACCTCTGTGACTCCTGTGACAGTTATCTGTCACAGGGTTGGGCATGGTTTGAATGTCCCTAAAACATTCATGTATTGTAATATCAATTCCCAAAATCATGTTAATGGTATTTGGATGTGAGGCTTTTGAGAGATAATTAGAATTGGGTGAGCTCATGAGGGTGGGGCTCCTATGATGGTATTGTTGTTGTTGTTAGGTGCCGTCGAGTCGGTATCCGATTCACAGCGACCCTCATAGGATTTTCAATGGCGGACTGTTTCGGGATTGCCTTGGGAGTAGATTGCCAGGCCCTTCTCCCATTTTTGCGGTGCTGGGAATTGAACTCGGGACCTCAAAGACTGCAGCGCAGCGCTCTACCCACTGAGCTAAATCCCAGCCCCTATGATGGTATTAGTGGCCTTATAAGAGACAAAGAGAGATCTGAGCTATGTTCTTGCTCTGCCTTACCATATGATGTCCTTTGCTATGTTGTGATGCAGCAAGCATTCCCTCCACCAGATGCCAAGCAGACACTGGTACCATACTCTTCGACTTCCTAGCTTTCAGAACTGTGAGCCCCACAAATTTCTTTCATTATAAATGACCTGGCCTCAGGGCTTTTGTTATAGCAACAGCAAACAGACTAAGACACAATCTTAAACTGTAGCTCTCAGAGCACTTTACAGATTGAGTTCTCCTAGAGCCTTGAGAGGGGATACATATCCACAGTTGCACGAAAAGCAAGAAATTCAAAAAGTTTCCATGCAACACAGGGATAGGAAGAAGAGTGGGAAAGTCTCAGAAGCCAGATCTACTCTCTGGCGCCTGTCAGAGCTGAGCAAATTCTGTCCTCGCTCTGCAAAGTCTTACCTATCTCATAGTCATGGATGGGGAGTCAGAGGACATCGATCCAACAGGTTCCCTTTCCAGGGGCCAAAACTATCTGAAAACAAGTCTCCAGCCGTGAGGACCCTACTGATTCTGAATTGATGAGGATAACTCTCTCATCCCTCTCAGGAAAGGAGCTGGAAATCCTTTTGTGAACATAATTCCAAACTGGGTGAAAAACATTGTTAGCTGCTCAATTCCCTACCCCTCACACTAATTAAACAAGCACTTTGGGTTAATTAATTTGTAGGAAAGGAACATATTGCTGAGTGTACATTTTTTGTTCTGGGTTTCAGCTGCTCTACTTCTCAAGTTGAAATTACTTTACTGCAACTTTTCTTTCTTTCTCTCACCTTTAACTCTGAGTCTGTTTGCATGTTTTCCCTTTGCAGTTTGGGGGAAAAAAAATAAGGGAAAAACAAAGAAAGGTTATTTGATCCTTTGAAGAGAAAAATCCTGCTCATGGATTTTCTGCATTAAATTCATTGGAGAGAAGAAAAGTGATTGAGTGAACCGAGTGGGAAAGTGATGGACAAACAAAGGCAAAAGGGGCTTTAATCTCCTCCCAGCGGAGGTGGGGCAGCTGCCCCAATATCCCAGAGCAGCTGGGCCCTAAACCCTGGGAGCCATTGCACAGCCAGGCCATGCTTACCTGAGCAAAGCACACCGAGCTGCAGGTCCTTAGAGCTGTCCAGAAGAGGAGCACTTTGGACTCAGCCAGAAAGGTGGGCGCCCTCCCGACGCTCACCGCCTCGGGCACTTTGATCAGAGGAATAAAAGCCGAGAACTAAGAAATCATTCTGAGCTCGAGCTGAGGGGGTAGACCTGATAAACCAAGGAAATGCTCTTTGGAACACGAGCTTGTATTTCTTCCTTCATCTCCAGGCATAAAGAGGAGGCAGAATACATGGTCATCAATACTGGGTGATAAATGCTCAGAACTTCTGGGTCAGCTCAAGGGCTCATTTTAGCCTGCAAAAAAGAAAATGCCAAACCCCTAACACATGGTATGCATGGAGCTGATTACACACAGACTCCTACTGTTCTTTCCCACTGCAGAGCCCTCTGGGAACGTATCCCTGACTCTGGGCAGGGCCAAGGTGTCAACCAGCTATGAGTCCTACAAGTCGGTAACTGAGAGTTCAGTTTAAGAAAACAGAAACTTCAGCACTCAATTCACATTTTTTGTTGTTATGTGCCATCAAGTTGGATCCAACTCATAGTGACCCTAACTACAACAGAACAAAACACTACTTGACACTGTGATATGCACATGGTCTTTTTTATGTTTGAGCCCATTGTTGCAGACACTGTGTTTCTTCTCATTTTGAATCATGCCATATCAGCAAAAGGAGGTCCCAGGGGCTTTATTCCATGCCCATCATTATGGTTGACACGTCTTTAAAGAGGTAACTCTTCCTCAGTCGTATTTTGAATGCTTTCCATTCAAAATAGGGCCCTAGGGGGCTCATTTTGCAGCACTATATTTGACAGTGTTTCTTTATTATTCATAGGGTTTTCAATGGCTAATTGTTTTGGAAGTGGGCTGCTGGTCCTTCTCCCTAGTCTGTCCTAGTCTGGAAGCTCAGCTGAAGTGCACTATCTGGGGCCAAAAGATCTATAGATGATCTGGGCGCGGTGGCCCACGCCTGTAATCCCAGCGGCTTGGGAGGTGGAGGCAGGAGGATCGCAAGTTCGAGACCAGAGGCAGTCTGCGTAACTTAGTGAGACCCTCTCTCAAAAGTAAAAAATATGGACTGGCGGTACAGCTCAGTGGTCCAACACTTGTGAGGCCCTGGGTTCAACCCCCAGTACTACAAAAAAAAAAAAGATCTCTAGAGGATGGGGTGCCCATAGCCCTGTATGTTGACCATAATTAATTGATAAATGCTACCAAAACTATTTTTACAGGGTCAAAGATGGCAAGGAAGAATGAGAACGATCATTTCACTAAGACAGCTGATGTCCAGGAAGGCTTTGTTGCAGAGGTATAGAGTTTCAGGAATTCTTTAAAAGATCAGTCAGGAAGAATGATCTGGGGAAAGAACATGTGCACAGCCACAAAGATGTGAAACGTCAAGGTGTCCAGCAGGTACCGTTGGCTGGAGTGTGAGGTCTGGGAAAGCAGGGAATCAGGATACACCTGGGCTCACATCACTAAAGGTCTCTACCACACCAAGCATAGTTTTCTGAGGATTTGACACTGGTGGAGTGGTTTTAAGGAAGAGAGTAACATGATCAGAACTGTGTGAGTGTATGCATGTTCCCTACATGCATTCTGGCACCAGGGTGAATGAGAAGGGTGGGAAATACCCTTTGAGGAGGCTGATTTCAAAGCACTCCAAAAAGACACGCAAGGCATAGTGGGATTGGCCATTTCCATAGTTCAGGGTGAAAGTCTGAGCTGAGGATGCAGATTCGGGGACTGCTAGGCTAGCCATAGCCTGCAGCCGTAGCCCTGTGGCATCCGATCCTGTCAGATCTCAGAAGCTAAGCAGGATCGA
>VMDO01007984.1:20944-87356 GCA_007922755.1 Pedetes capensis
TAGTACCTGGATGGGAGACCGCCTGGGAACACCAGAAGCTGTAGGCTTGGGAGAAGGACCTGGCAACCCCCTCCCAAAAATCAATCTGCCATTGAAAACCCTATGAACAGCAGAGAAGCACTGACAATAGTGTTTCCCCTGTTGTACAGAGGGTCGCTATGAGTCGGATACCGACTCGACAGCACCTAACAACAACAATAACAAGGCTAGCCATGGGGCAGCAACCTCTGGACTCACTCCCTAGGGGTAGTTTCCCAGATCATCAGGTGTGAAGGCCTCTTGCAAATGAGACCTCCCCCCGCAGTTTGCAGGTGGAGAAGTTAGCAGCTGGGGGCAGCTATGGAACTTCCCTTTGTGATCACCTGACTCCCACCCTAGTCTGAGCTCTGAACTACCTGCCCAGGGCTTGGAGGAGAAGAGAGAACCACAAAGAGACAAAGCCGGGAAGACTCCGATTTAGAGGAAGCCAATCAGCAGCCAGCATGGTGAGGTAGAGGCACAGGATATAACCAGATGCAGGGTAGGCCGTGGGAGGGGAGAAAGAAGCTGCAGCTCCCAACTGTGGGGCCCCAAGCCCTTTTCTTTCCTAATGAGACTTCACCCAGTGCAGGTGCCTTTCCTATGACATCTTGCCAACAGGCCAACAGGCAGAGACCAAAGCGCCCTCTCCTTTCTTTGCCAGGATTGGTACTTTCTGCACGGTGCTTCCCACAGAAAGGCATGGATTGGAACTCTTTGTAGGCATGTCTCATGAGGCTCATGGCTGGCAGGAGGGACCCTATGCATGGCACTGTCTGAGACCCCAGAGCTGAGCAGGCAGTCCGGATGCAGAGCTAGGGCTCAGCAGAAGCAGCTGGCAGAGTCAAAGTCACCTGGGAGGACACTAAAAGCCTGCAGGACTAGATCTATGGCCGAACAAAGGAGCATCCCAGCAAGGAAACATGGGGCCACCTGTCTCCCCAGAGGCTCCGCCCAGGGCCCCTTGTTTGAGTCCCAGGCTGAAGAAAGCTCAAGTAGGCTGACACCAATCCCATCCGCCCCAGGAGAGGCAGAACAGGATGAACTAATAGATGTTTTCCAGCCTTCGTGCCTATTATCCCAAAACAAAATGACGTGCGCTTCTAAGCGGCTCCTCTCTGGTTCTGTGCACTGTAATTAAGCACAAAGTACACACCCACCTCAGTCCACACAGAGAGGGTGGGGAAGCCGATGACAACACAGCAGAGCTGCCTCGGTGAATCAGCCTCATGCTGCTGGCATTCAAAATCGTCTGCCACATAGCGGCCTCTGGGACCTCTCTGTTAAGCTCCACGCCAGAACCCCAGGGGTCAGGCGGGGGCACAGGGCTAGGACAGGTGGTGCTGGATCTTTGCCTTGGTTCTGCCAGTATGTGGGGGGGCCTTTCCCTTCTTCAAGTCTCTACGTACTCGTGTGGTCTACCCACCCCGCTGTCGCCAACACTCATGTGCCTGGGCCCCTGGGAGTGCTGTCCTGGCCATGGCTCTGACGCTGCACCCCCATTAGTCCAGCCAAGGTCTGTCTTGGGGGGTCCTAGGGGACCCCAGTGGGGTATTTGCTAGGGGCTGGGATCACAGCACAATTCTCTTTCCACACTCAGTCCTGGCCCAGACTGGAGTCTTTGGCTCTTGCACGAGACACTGAGTCATGGGGTTGGACCTTCTCCACTCACAAAATTCAAGGGCCATTACCGGGCTGCCAACAAGATAGGAGTCCCAGACCATAATCCTCAAAGAGGTCCCTGGTGCCTACCCTCTTGAGCTGTCCTTGCCGATTTGCAGGGATTCAGAGGTGCTGCAGGGCTCCTTCACTGCTGACCAGGCTGTACTATGACCAGGCTGTACATCTGACTCCACTAGGGCTCCTGCCAGGATCGACTTCCAGGAAGAGGTCAAACACATCTCCTCCGTAGCCCTGGACTGACCCCAGCTGTGACTGCTGACTGTCTCCTAGTCTGTCTGATCTTGGCAGACCAAATGCAAGCCCGACTGGGGGAAGGAGGCGGCCGAGGGGGAGACAGGGTGAGGCACAGCACTACCATGAGATTCAACATCTCAGGGGTGTCCCCGGAACTCAGTTCTCCTATCCCCATCCTAGGAAGTGGTCTCATGTTCAGGGCAGTGAGAGAGAAGGCTGCTGGCCCTGCCAAAACCCAGAGCGTCACCACAAGCCAACCTGAGGAGGACAGAACCCGAGAACAGGGCCCCCTCCCTCCTCCCCACATTCTCAGATGCTCGGCAGCTCTGAGGAGCACAGTCCCCTTGTCCAGCACAACCCTCCTGAGGGGCCACCAGAGTGACCTTTGTAAAGTGGCTCCTTCACCACGCCAGCCCCTGGCTGTGGACCATAAGAGCTCTCTATACCTGGGAAGCAAAAGTGGCTTAGACTCTTCACAGCGGCCCCCCACGCCTCCTCCTAAATGACACCTCCAGTGTCCTCTCTTACTTCCCTATGTCACATTCTGCTCCCTGCCAGCTGACGAGGATACTTGCACCCTGCTTTTGCCATCCCTGAGCTCCCCACGATGCCACTTCCTCAGGGCCCAGCCCAGCCTCGCTTTCCCCTGGAAGCTGGACTGGTCCCACCAACACAACCTGGTACCAGGACCCCCCTGGGTGCCCTGGGGGAAGCTGTCTCCTGGCTGCCTCTTCCTTAGTCTTGTGAGTTGCAGCCGCCAGCTTGGAGCTCCACTTCATGCCACTTACTGGGCTGGGCAGGTCATTAAGAGGGCTGTGGGCACAGAGGGCCTCCCACACTGTCCATTCTGTGTGTGTCCGATTTCCTCACCATCTTCTGACAGTGTTTGTTTATTGCCTGTTTGTCATTGATGTCTTCCCCCTCGAGAACGAACCGTTCCATAAAGGGAAGGCTGCTTACCTGTTCTTGTTCGTAGCTGTCCTCTGTGTGCAGAATGATTCCTGCCCCATCGCAGGCACTTTCCAGATATTTTTTGACACATGAATGAATGCTATCATAGGTGGAGAATTTTGTCCATATGAATCACTTGCATATGAATCACCTGGAAAAGTCTGAGCTAAGCTACAAGGATCACTGACCTAGGTGTCAGGTGCCCTAAGGCCTGGTGTGAGCCAGTTTTCCTGCCTGTGGCCTCAGTTTCCCCATCTATATGATTAGCGGGCTGCACAGCTGGTGAGCCTGTCCACGCTGCTCTCTCACACAGGAGAGGAACCCACAGGCCTTCGCCAAAGCCCCTAATCAGTAGCTGCTCTTATAATTTTTATAACTTCAAGCTCTCTGGTCAGTACCAGTTTGCTGACGGGCTTTTCAGTCCTTTTACTTCCCATAGCACAGCACCAACAGAACAGGATATTTCTGGAAGGGAGGAGGCAGCCAGCTGCTGAGACCCAGGAGCTCTGGCTTCCTGGCCACCCGGATGCCACAGAGCCGAGGGGAGTTGGCATCACGTGCCACATGCCCCAGCCACAGGCCCAGATGGCACTTTGCTCTGGGACAAGGTGGCAGTCCCTTAGCCATGGAGTCTTTGGCTATGGAGTCCCTTAGTATGGAGTCTATGGTTTCCTGCACCTACCATTTCCCTTTCCTTCACTCCACTCTCTCCCCTCAGCCTCTCTTCCTGTTTAGAACAGAGCTGCTGTCCTTTCCTTCTTGTGTCCTGTAGGAGGGATTTCAAACAAGGGCCAGACCACAGGGGTGAGTTTCCCCACACAGGATATAGGGAGAGTAGAGACCTGTGTGGATGCCTGTCTACCCATGTCTTCCCAGGGGACAGAGCCCACCTACGGCGCCTGGCTCCCTCACACCTGGACTTGAGGTATACATTGCCATTGCTACTATGGGGATGAAGTTGCATTTCCAGATCAAACTGGAGCTCTTTCCCATAAAGCACTGCTTCCAGGGGTGGTCCTGAGCAGGTCGGAGGAGAGCTGACACTCTGAAAGGCAGGAGGCGGGCCGTGAATCCCAGGAGCAGGGAGATTGAAGGGAATCACAGCAGCGTGAGAAGTCCAAACAATGATAGGGAAGCCGGCCACAGGGAAACCCCTTTATGAGTTGGAAGATTTTTGACACCAGCTGCAGCCACCTCTAGGGAAGACCTGGAGACCTTGAGACTGGTGTGTAAAAGATCCCCCAGGGGGCCAGGCCCACACATGAGGCAGGAGACAAGGACTCAGTGTCAAGGCCCAGAGGCAGTTAGCATGAGCTGAGCTTAGGAACATAGGCTGTAAACCAAGCTGCCAGGATTCAAACCTGGCTGCAGTACTACCTACTAAGCAGATAGCGAGGCACGTTTCTAAATCTCTCTCCCCATCTGAAAATGAGAATAATTCAGAATGCCCACCTCATAGACTTGCTATGGCCCCTAAGTGACTAAATATGAGTAAAGGCTCCAGCCAGTGCCTGGGATGGAAGAAGCAACTCAACAAATGTTAATTATCGCTGTTATGTGTTCTTCTCGATCATTATTGCCCTCTATCATCACCACCAAAGACATCCCAAATTATCACACATGTGGAGCCTCAACGCATATCCTCAGGCCTCCACGATCTCTACCTGAGGTTCCCACTGTCCAGGCTGAGAGAAATGACAGGCAGAAAGGAGATAGCACCATGGAAGAGGACACGCCCCCTGGAGGACACCTTTGGAAAGTTCTGGTCCAACGCTGCCAGTCGGCCTCCCCACAAGGAATGTAAAGTCCTGCCCTACATGGTGAACCCTGCTCTGAGAGTCCATTTCCTCCCAGCCTCCCCCTCACCTCTCCTACCCCTGAGGAAGCTGAGGTTAAGAGCCTTGCACCCAGCAGTCTCCAGCCCAATCAAGAATCTGATGGTTATGGGGAGAACTCACTACCCATCTCCAGCCTCTGCTTTCAGACAGTGATTTGAACTGCCAGAAAAAAAATAATAATTCATGCAAATCAGGGCCAAATTGAAAATCTGTTCATCACTTCTCCTGGTGCCTGGGGTCCCTTGTTGGGGAATTTTTAAATGGCTCAGCTCATCTGAAGCCAAAGATGAGAGAGGAGACAGATGGAGTCATGCATTTTTACAGAGATTCTTAAGAATTGTCCTTGTGGAAAGCCCCTCTGCCCATCCATGTTACAGTGGGGACGTCTCATTCCATGACCTGCTCTTACTAAAGACATTTCTCCCTGCACCTGACAGCTCGAGCATGCTTCTGCAGCGACTTGCCAGCACAGTGGCCTTCTGGAAAAGTGTTTCTTGTACAACTGGCCCAGAAAAACCCAACACTTGCTTACCAAAAAGCAATTTTTCTGATTCCCAACAGAATGCAAGAGGAATGGTTTTAACAAGAAAACACACACCAGTAATCTTATCAATTAAAACTGACCCCCACCAAAAAAAATTGGAAGATCTGGGGTGAGCCAGGCTGTACCCACACACTGGACGCACAGGAGGTCTAAATTAAACAGCCCTGGAAATTCCCTTTGCAGGACTCCTTCAGGCAGAAAGTCATGGGGACATTGGATTTGGTTACAGACCTTGACTCAATGCCTGGACTTCAAACATCCTGCAAAGGGAGAACTGTCAGCGTTGCCCTCAGGACTGGGAGCAGCAAAGCCCTCCCTTCCCTTGGTGCACTGGTCAGGTCTCTTTGGAGAAACAGAACCAATAGAAGATATATATGTGTATATATATGTGTATATATATATATACATATATATGTATATATACATATATACATATATACATATATATACATATATATACATATATATGTATATGTATATATACATATATATGTATATGTATATATATATATCAGTTCATATATATATATGTGTGTATATATATATATATATATATATATGTATATATATATATATATATACATACACACAGAGAGAGAGAGAGAGAGAGAGAGGGAGGGAGGGAGAGAGAGATGTATTTTAAGGACTTAGTCCATGGGATTGTGGGGGCTGGCAAGTCCAAAATATATAACGCAGGATGATGGGCTGATAATTCAGGTAAGAGCTGATGCTTCAGCCTTGAGTTGGAATTTCACAGAGAAGCAGCCTGGAAATTCAGGCAGGGCTCCCAGGTGGCCTTGAGCAGACTTCTCTCTCTCCTTCTCCTCCTTCTCCTTCTCCTTCTCCTTCTTCTTCTTCTTCCTTTTCCTTTTCCTCCTCCACCTCCTTATTCTCTTCTTCTTCTTCTTCTTCTTCTTCTTCTTCTTCCCCTCCTACTCCTCCTCCTCCCCTCCTCCCCTTCCTCCTTCCTCCTCCTCCTTCCTCCTCCTCCTCCTTCATCTTCCTCCTCTTCTTCTTCTTACTCTTCTTCTCCTTCCTCCTCTTCTTCTTCTTCCTCTTTCTCTTCCTCTTCTTCCTCCTCTTTCTCTTCCTCTCCTTCCTCCCCTTCCCCTTCTCCTCCTCCTCCTCTTTCTCCTCCTCCTCCTCCTTCTTCTAGAAAACTCTCTTCAGGCCCTTCCCTGAGTGGATGAGGCCAAGTTGCCACATGATGTCGGGTGATCTGCTACACTCAAAGTCTATGATTTAAATGTCATATCTAAAAAACACCTGCATACCATTTAAATTCATGTTTAACCAAACCATTGAGCACCATAGCCTAGCTAGAATGACACAGACACTAACCATCGCGCACTCATTAGGCTCTGGCCTCTCCCTAACCAGTTGGCCTCACCACCCTGGCCGTTCCTGTCTCCTTCTCCTTGGGGTGAACATGCTTACTTGATGTTCTGTGCCTTATTAGAAGCAATCTCAAAACCATCAGCCATTGAAAACCCATGAGAGTCGCTATGAGTCAGACCCTAATCCATGGCACCTAACAACAACAACAAAGCACCCCTACTCCATCCTTCACCTGTTCAAATCCTTCCTGTATCTCCCAATACCCAACTCCAGGCCCACTCCTCTGATGAGGTCTTCTCTGGATCACCTGCTTCTCCTTCCAGGACTTCCGAGTCCTGAGCAGAGCTGGCCTTTGATCACCTCCTGAACTCCTCTTTCTAGCTGTCTTTATGAATTAAGAGATCTGCACAGCTAAGGATATGACTCCCTGGTAGATCTCTTGCCCAGCCTGTGCAAGACCCTGGGCTCAATCCTCAGGAGGAGAGAGAGACAAAGAGACAGAGAGGGAGAGACAGACACAGAGAGAGAGTGACTGAGAGACTGTGCCTGTACACACCCCTACCTTCTTCCTCCAGGAAGGACAAAGAAGATTGAAATGGATACAAATACTTGGCCAGGGAGGCTTTTCTCTGAAAGCACAACGAGGGATTTAAAAACAAAAGCAAACAGTGAAAACCTGAAGGTTGCTCTGATTAAACTGAGCTAAAAACAAAAGTTGAAGGGGGTGAGTTGAAGAAGGTGACCTCATAGATAAATCCATTAAATGGCTCCTGCCCAGGCTAATCTGTGAAAGCGCAAGCTCTTCTGGCTCCGCAACAGAATGGAGCCCCTTCTGAGCGGCAGCTGGGGCTTCCGGCAGGCATGGGGCAGCGCGAAGGCAGGACTGAGTGATTCACTCCGTGGAGACCTCTCCAAACAGATGAGTTCAAAGTTCTGCTTTTAATCGATTCTGTGTGTGATATCACCGGGCAGCATTTCCTCGGAAGATAAGGGCTGAATTGATTATCAGATACGGAGTGCAGGCAGCCGGAGCAACCAGGGTCCCAGAGCCAGGGGCCAGAGCCAGCTTTGATAGTGGGGCGCTGGCGGCTGTTTCCCAGGGAATGCAGCTCCCAGCTCAAACTGCAGCCTTGGCAGGCAAGAGAACACAGGGACCCCACGGGGAGCTGACCACCAGTTTATGGGTGGAGGAGGGCAAAGACCAGGGGCGTTTCCAAGTGACAGCGTGGCAAATCTCAGTGGTCACTACCTTCCCAGCTAATTATTAATATTGCTGAGCATCAAACCTTTTTTTTTTCTCCTGCCTGACTGCTATGGAAATAGCAGGCAGCTCCGGACCCTGCCTGTAGGGGGGCACACACTTCCAAAGGGAAAAAAGACACTAGGTGACCCTGGCATGGTGGCACACTCCTATGATCCCAGCGACCTGGGAGGCGGAGGCAGGGAGATCACAAATTTGAGGCCAGAGGCAGCCTGCATAACTTAGGGAGACCCTGTCTTAAAATAAGAAAAAAAATTTTAAAGGGCTGGAGGTGCAGCCCAGTGATAGAGCGCTTGCCTAGCATGTGTAAGATCCCAGGTTCAAGCGCCAAGCACCACACACACACACACACACACACACACACACACACACACACACACACACACAGAGAGAGACCCTGAGCTAAACAATCAGGTTGAATCACACACAATTTTTAAAGGGCAAAGTGCCATCATGAGAGTGAAAGAATTTTTCTTGTTGTCGGAGACAGGTAGGAGAGAAGAATTATAGCAATGATGGACCCACGCACTGAAGGTTCATTTGTAAACAGTCAGGTTCCAGCAATCCCTTTGCTCTTTAGCCCTCTCTGCTCCCATTCAGCTTCCAGAGCCTCTGTCCAGCCAGGCCCCAGATCTTCTGCTGATAAGGTATCCTTCCTATATATTCCCACAGGGCATCTCACGCTGTGCTTTGATTGTTTAGTTGCTAGTCATCCACAGAGCAATAAGCCTCTTGCAGGCAGGGGCGTGCCAGTCTCCTTGACAATGTTATCCCCAGAGTCCACAGAAAACAGTAGACATCAGGAGCCACCACTTCCAGTGCTGCCTGTGAATGCATACTTAGAGAAACTTCGCTAATAACTATAGCTGCCATTGTTTGAAGAAGCATTATGTGTCACATGCTGCTAAGCACTTGGCAAACATTGGCTCACTGAGTCCTTGAAATAAGCCTTTGAGTTTGGCATTATTAATCCCATTAAGCAAATAAAGGATGAGCTGAAGTCCAGAGAAGCTAAGTATTCTGCCAAAGGTCACACAGCTCAAAGCTAGATTCAAACTCAGAACTGTCCCCGATCCCCACAAATGCCACCCTGAGTTCCCCCAGAATGAGAGCAGATTCCCTGTGGGGGCACAAGCAGTGTAGCTCCTGATTCTTGCCAGATGTAGAGAAGATCCAAGGAGCCTTGACGGCTCGACAGACACATCCACGAGGAAGGAAAAGGGGGTTACGGTTGTCAAGATCGAGAGCTCCCAGAGGTGGGACTCCTAAGCTCGCGGGATCCTCTGCAAGGAAATACGAGTGGGTGGCAGACTCAACTAGTCTTCCACAGCAGGAAGAGAAAAGTCCAAGCCAGGATGTGGGGAGGAAGCCAGGAAAGAGCAGAGGAAGGAGGAGGGAGCCTCCATCACCCACACCCCTCTGGGTTCTCAGCATCTCCCCGAAACTCATTCGGGCTTCTCCCTGAAGCCCACAGTGGGCTATGTGAGTTGGCCCCAGCACTACTCCCAGATCCACGGGTCTGAGGCAGAAGTGGAGAGAGAAAGAGAGCACGTCCCAGGGGAGGGTCAGGGCACAAACTGACACAGACAAAAAAGCACGGACGCCAAAGTGGCAAGTGATTTACCTGCTGTCACCCTGCAAGCCTTAAGTGGGACGTGCTAAAACGATCTGGACTGCTCTGGCCATGGAGGTATGTGTCTCCCTAAGAGCCCCTTCTGCCAGCAGCTACTCCCTGTGGAAAACTAAGAGAGAGGTTTGTCATCACTGAGAGAAAGAAAAGTAGCCGGCTCCTTTCATCACGAGAACTCCTCGGAGCCTATGGCAAATGGTCTCAATTCTTCCTTCCACCTGATTTATACTGAAGCCATTGTTCACCCTGATGGCGCTCAATATATCACCAGAATGAACGCTGTGCATCCTGGTATTTCACCCTCCAAAGCTTCGTAGAAAAATGGATGCTAATGAAGAGACCTTCCATGGTTTCCTAAGAAGGCTATCACCTCTGATAATACACAGTGCTTCTGCAGATCAATAAAGGCAATAAATCAATGAAATTTATTAAATACGACAAGCACTCCCTCGATGAGCGCTCGGGAAGAGTCTAGAAGAGCACGTGACCAGCACTCAGCAGAAAAGAGGTGCCGGTGGCTACTTACCCAGGATGAAAAAGATAAAACTAATAGCTCCAGAAGACATTTACAGCCAGGAAGAGTGCTGTTCCCAAAGCCCACTCTGGTCCCTCGCAGGCTCGCCCTGTGCAGATGCTCCTCAGTGCTCTTGCTGGAACCCCGCATTCCACCTCATGCCTTCCACAGAAACACCCCTGTTGGGCCCTGAGACAGAGCCAGCAAACATTTGAGTAAATAAGGGCAAGTTCCATTGGGCAATGAGTGAGGTGAGGCCAAACACGCTGGGTTTAGAGAACATGGGAGTTAATCTCTGCATCTTCCCCTGCTCTGCTCCAAGAGGATACAGGGAAGGTGTCTCCATCCCAGACGCTGAGTGCCATTCCAGAGGCCAGCCTACATCCCAGCTCTGCTCCTGGCACTTAGAGCTGGTTTCGTGTTTCACCAGAGTAGAAGAACCCCACTTGTCACTTCCTCTGCAAGCAGGGGTCTCTGAAACAGCTCCTGCACTGAGGAAGAGAGGACACCCTCTCCCCAGCAACAGGAAGCCTAGGACTGCCGTGTCCTCACCTCGGTCCTGGCTCCCTCCTCGCCTTCCTCTCCCATCAGGTCAAGAGGAGAAAAGGGCCATGGCAGGGTTGCTATGAGGTCATGGTGAGTTAGAGACACTCAGGGCCTGCCTAGAGGAGGGAGTCTTTGTGAAAACATGGACCCTCCATCCCTCCATCTATCTCTATCTACCCACTAATCTGTTCACCCACCCATCCTTCCATCCATCTATTCACAAACCCAGCCATCCATCCACTCACCCCTTCATCCAACTATCTATCTACTCAGGCACCTACCCATCCTGCCCTCCATTCATCAACCCATGAATCCACCCACCCATTCATGGCTCCCTTCATTCATCTCCTACCAGTCCATCAACCCATCCCTCCATCCCTCTATCCAATCACTTAACCAATCATCCCTCTCTCCATTCATCTACCCATGAATCCACCCACCCATTCATCTCTGCCTTCTTTCATCTTCCTACCAATTCATCAGCCCATCCCTCCACCCATTCATCTATCCACTGTTACACCCAGCCATCCTCCTTCTATTCATCCACCCATTCTTCCCTCCATCCATTCATCTAACAAGTTGCAAACAGCTGATCAGGGCTCCAACACAAGCAAAGTTTGGTAGGGAGGCAAAGGGTCTCAAGGATCCAGAGTGAAAAGCATGTGATAAAACAGCTTGCTGACCAGTGATATAATGGAACAGCCTGAGCTCCTGAGGCAGCTACTTCTGAGTCCCCATCTCAGCTGGGGGTCCTTTGGTGAGCTATTAAACATCCCAGTGCCCCCAATGCTAAATCTGGGAGGCATAGGTAACAATGGCATAATGAAGGGCTCTGTGAAGGTTAAATGATACAATGGGTTGTTTATCAGAGGGTAATAAAGCATACTGCCAATGATGTCGTTGTTGTTGTTAGGTGCCATCGAGTCGGTATCCAACTCGTAGCGACCCTTTATAGGGTTTTCAATGGCTGACTGTTTCAGGATTGCCTTGGGAGTGAATTGCCAGGTCCTTCTCCCATTTTTGCAGTGCTGGGAATTGAACTCCGGACCTCAGAGACTGCAGCACAGTGCTCTACCAACTGAGCTAAATCCTAGCCCACTGCCAATGATAGATAGTTGTAATTAAGGCAGAGGCAAACTTTTATTTACAATAAAGACTTGCTTTAGGAAAAAAGTAACTAAATATCAAACCTATAACTTCAGAATTACCACTACTAAAGATAAAACAAAAGTTTAATCTTAATTTGCATGGAGTGAGAGAGTTATTTGCCACACATTGCTAACAAAGGGCTTACACCCAGTATATCTAAGAATGTCTACCAATCAACCAAAAGATTTTTTAAACAGATAACATACTCTGAATAGGCACTGACTAAAGAATCTATCCAAGAAGAGAAGATAACGATATGCCTTACCTCATTAGTAATCAATGAAATGAAAATTAAGAGTGCAAAAAGATGTCACTATGTAATCCCCAGGATGGCTTAATGAAAGTGAGGATGATAACAAATGTTGGTAAGGATGAAGAGCAATGGAAACTTGCATACTTGGCTAAAATTTCCATATAATGGTACTATAAATTTCAATGTACAACAATTAGAAAATCTACTTATCAGTACCTACCAAAATTTGTCAGCTTATCACGCAGTGGGGGCTTTAGCTATGATGCTAAAAGCTATGCCACAAGTATGTCAGATACCAGCAGGGTCACCCATGATGGACAGGTTTTAGCTGAGCTTCCAGACTAAGACAGACTAGGGAGAAAGACCCAGCAGCCCACCCCTGAAATAATTAGCTAATGATAACCTTATGAATATCAGAGAAGTACTGTCAAATATAGTCCCAGAAAATGAGCCCCTCAGGCTAGAAGGTATCCAAAAGACAACTGAAGAAGAGTTGCCTCCTCAAAATAGAGTTAACCTTAATAAAGGAAGTGGAGTAAAGCCCCTTGGACCTCAATTTCCTGATGTGGCATAACTCAAAGTGAGAAGAATCACAGTGGCTGCAACATTGGGTTCAAACTTAAAACAATCATGCATGGCGGAGCACAGGGTAGTATCTCATTCTGTTGTATGTAGAGCCAGTATGAGTTGAATCCAACTTGATAGCACTCACCACCAACAACAATATATGCAATGGTATACTATACAGCAGTGAAAATAAGTGAACCACAACTATACACAAAAATAGAGGTGGAACTCTTAAACATAATACTGTATTATAGAAGCCAGACTATCCCAGTCTATTTCTGTTGCTATTTCTGTACCTAAGACCAAGTATCTCATTATACATTTAGGCCTGGTACAGTGGCACATGCTTATAATCCCAGCAACTCAGGAGGCTGAGGCAGGAGGATCATAAGTTCGAGGCCAGAGGCAACCTGTGTAACTTAGAGAGACCCTGTCTCCAAATAAAAAGTAAAAATAGGACCAGCAAATGTAGCTCAATCAGTGGAGCACTTATCCAGCATGTGTAAGGCCCATGTTCAACCCCCCCTCAGTGCATTTGTTACTTACAGTTCTGGAGGCTGGGAAATCCAAGCGCAAGTTGCCAGCAGAGTTGGTATCTGGTGAAAGCTGCTGTCTGTTTTCACGCATGTTCTTGCTATGTCCTCACATGGCAGAAGGGACAAACACAATGGCCTGCTACAGAGAAAGATAGAAGGGCAAAAGGCCTCGCTAGGACCCAGGAGCCTTTTTGTAAGTCACTAATCTCATCCACGGAGGCAGACCCCTCATGGCCTGTCACCTCCTAAAGGTCCCCCTTGTACTACTGCTTCCAAGGGGATTAAGTTTCAACATGAATGTTGGAGGAACTGTAGCCCAGACACACGTACAAATATACAGTCTTGTGCCAGATGTGTAATGAGCACAAGCAGAGAAAATAAACAGTAGCTTGAAACTTAGAATAGAGTTGCCAACAGAGATGGTTGGGAGGTGGCGGAGGAGGCACCAGGTTTCCAAGGTCCTCATCCTGTCTCTTGACCCGGCTGTTCATTTCATGCTAATTTCTTGATTCCTACATTCCTGCATGGTCATAGCAAAACTATTAGGGTGACATCTCTACTAATTACCTTTCACAAGATCCAGCTCCTGTTCTGTGCACTTTATATCAGTTGTCTCACTTAACTGTCACAACAGTCCTATTAGAAGTGTAAGACTATTAGCCCATTTTACAGAAAAGAAAACAAAGGGTGAAGTTACTTGTGTAAGGACAACCAGGTGGGCAGCAGCAAAGCCAGGATTCAAAGCTAGGCAAGCAAGCACTAAAGTCTCTAACCTTGACCATCACCACATGCTGCCCTCATGCAAAGGACTAGCACAATAACCAACACGTATGTCCCATTACTCAGGGTTGACTTATAATTATAATTAATAGTCTTTTATCTTGATTCCTCCAAGCATTCTGCTCAGGAAATCTGTGTCTCACCCATCACCCCTTTCCCAACTTGTTTTCTCTGTTGGTTTTAGTGCTCTTTCCTTTTTCCCACCCCTGGAATTTATGCCCCCATTTCAAGAAGTTTAATAAAGCACTATCTACTTGAGGCCTGGGGAAAAGTAAAGGCATGACAGCACAGCCTTTCAGAACATAAAATAAAAGAGCCAAGCCAATATCCATCAGCCACAAGCTCAGGAGGTGGGATTTGGTACCCTCCCCCGCCCCTGCCCGGTAATAGCTGTGTCTGCTAGACTACAAGAAGGCTCTGGCTTAGGGGCAAGGTGTTAACATAACTCTGGCTTCCTCTAGATCACAGGGAAGCTTGCTCCCAACAGTGTGCATCTCCCCCTCATCGGAGGAAGCCAGAGATGGATGATGCAAGTGCATTCAGAATGAAGCAGGAAAAAGAATATGGTTCCCACATGCTAGGAAAAGTAGGGTGCCCCCGCCGCCCCATGCCTTGAAGATATTGCCTCAAATCAATTCGATCGAGCTGTATCTGCTCCCTGGAAATGTCACCCTTTGAGACCATGTGGTCAGTGTCCACAGAGACACACCCCTCCCCCGAGTTCCTGACAACCTGCTGGAAAGCCTATTCGATTTGTTATCTGTAGACCACTGTTATGCCTCTAAATATCTGCACAATCCTTTTGGTGCTAAATGTATTTGTAATCATTGCAGCGGCCTGCTTAATTATAACTAATGGGTGTACTCATGCTAAGTGGCATGCGGCTGGAAATCCCCTCCCCCCAAATAAGAATACCCAGGCCTATGCAACAAAGACGCTCAGGCAGGAAGCAACTATATTCCAGAACACCAGGCTCCTCCACTTGAGGCCTGCCTTAGGTGGAGAAATTTCACCAAAGAAAGTCCCCCACAGCTGGCCCCCGTGTGGACAGCTCCAGCACCTTCAGGCCGGGGGATGGGGTGTCCTATTCCTGAGCTGCCATTTCTGAAAGCTTGATGACAGGGGCAGAGCCCCCCTCCGCAAGCCTCCTACCAGGATGTGATTTACCATGCACATTATTAATGAGCTTCATCCTAAAGTTATTCTGGCTGCATGTGGAGCTTAGAGAACTTGGGAACACAACTTGGCAGGCAAGATAGGCTTTCAAATGCAGCCTTTCCCCAGCCTGTTTAGAAAAAAGATCATAATATCAAAGGGGAAATCAGAGAGTGATGGGGAGCGGGACAGTAGCAACCACGGCTAGGAAAAGTGAGGAAATGAGCACTAGAAAGCGATGTTTGTAAAGAGATGTTTCCAATATTCAGCTCCCTTTCTGTTCTGCTCTCTTCCTCCCAGCCTGGGTCACTGTCCTGCCGGGAGGCTCTTCCTGGTTTTCTCTGCCTGGTCAACAACTGCAGGTCCTTCAGAGCTACTGAGCCATCTCCTAAAACTCCCCTTTGACTTCCGCAGGTCTGAGAGCACTCCCCACCCCAACCCCGCATCCCCTCCTGGTAGCCTTTTGGATCTTCATTCATTTAATTATTCATCAAAACAGATATGGAGGCCATGCTGTGCAGACGCTAATCCTGAGTCTTGGAGAAGGCAGCTTTCCCTGTGGGCATCTTGTGTTTTTCAAGGAGCTGAGTTCTCATGAGCAGGAAGCACAGCAGGCTGGCGGCCATGTTTCTCAAGGCCTGGCATGAGGCATGGTACCTGGCTGTCCCTGGGTGATACCTGCTGGGTAACCAGTTGGACTGGGCATGATGGACAGTGGCCCTGCTCGCTCTTCCCCATTCACCTACACTGTATGGTACCAACAGCCTCACTGCCCATCTTCCCAGAGGACAGCTGGGAGCAGAGGTTGGGTGTCCCAAGAAGGGTTCTGGGAGGCTAATTGAGCTTTTCTTGGGTAAGGATCAGATCTCTGAAGAGGTAGAGCCTAAGTCCCCAACATTATTCCCTTCCCTTAGGCCACCAGTCAGAGGAGTTTGCATCCACAGAACCAGGCCAGCAGTGGGCAGAGAAGACCCATTGACAGCTAACAACAAGCTGGTTGGTTGCTTTCTGAGAGAAACAGACCTTCAATCAGTGGACATGGAAGACCCAAAAATGAGTTTGATGAATGGGGAGTTTTGTGTGAAGATGGGAGGGAGGAGGAGATGGTGACCTGGGCCCTGTCCTGTTCTGTGAAAGAAAAGAAGACAGAACACTAGAAAGATAATCAACTTCTTGCTTGTACAGAAGGGACAGCTATGCTGTTGTTGTTAGGTGCCATCGAGTCAGGGTCCGATTCATAGTTACCCTACATACAACAGGCAAAACAGTATTATTAGTGCTTCTTTGCTATTCATAGGGTTTTCAATGGCTGATTATTTTTTGGGAGTGGGTTGCTGGGTCCTTCTCCCAAGCGTACAGCACCTGGTGTTCCCAGGAGGTCTCCCATCCAAGTACTAACCTGGTCCAACCCTGCTTAGCTTCTAAGATCTGATGGGATTGAACGCCACAGTGGTAAGGCTTGTGTAGAAGTAGCAGCTGCATCTGCACCCAAATCCAGGGAAGAGTCTTGAAAGGATGCACCACCCAGTTCTTAGCTACTCGTGGGGAGCCTTGTCACACATTACCCATGTTCCAGTCCAGCTGCCTCCGTATGGAGAAGCCCCACCCAAGGCAAGCATTACTTTCACCATTCACTGGATTCCCATTGAGCTTCTTTTGGCATGGGTACATATATATATATATATATATATATATATATATATGGGAGTCACCTAGTTTTTCCCAAAAAAGAGGAAATCTTGTCATAATCTTATTGCTTTATTTTTTTAATAACATTAATACTTTGTATGCATGCATTTTATAATAAAGTCAATTTTCCTTGATGAAACATTTTCCAGAAGTTTCTATAATGCATTCATTACTCTTTAAGCTTCAAGGGGAAGTAGAGAGGGTCAGCAGTCTTTGGCCTGGAGTTTACAGAAGTTGACCTGGGCTCCCCTCCGAGCGCGCACACATCCTAGGCACAAAGTCCATGCTGCTCTGGAGCCAAGGCAATACCATTGCCAACTTTTACACTAAAGAATGAAGCAAAATGTCCAGATAGAGCCTAAAGTTCTCATCCACCCGAGGGCCAAGCCAGGCTGTGAGATTCTGCATGATAAAAAGCACTCTTCCCTGCAAGCTGCCTGCTATACACAGATTTCTACAGTCCTCACTTCACTTCAGTGGAGAGGGAGGCCGCCAGACATGTTGGTCCTACTGTAAGAGGTGACAAAATGGCAGTTTCCCGGCCAAGGCAGCAGTGACTGGGAGGCCTTGGACCTCATTCCTTCTAGAGCACTTTGGGGAGCTGTGAGAGAAGTTTTTCTCCACTGGCAGACAGCCTCCTCTGAATCCCAAGAGAAGCTGCTTTCTCCACAAGAAAACCTTGGCATGAGTAAGTGCGTCACAATGAGAGATGACCCAGGGGGCGTCTATTTTGAAAGAATCTCCTAGCTACCTTTGACAAACATCAATAACTCTCAACTTTTCTCTGCATAAATCTAGATTCCTAAAAGCCAGCCAATAACCACTCACCCTCCTTCACTTGTATGAAAACTTAATGTGTCCTCAGAACCGTGCCGGGTGAGAGAGAAGCTTACCATTTCCTCCCCACCGTGACCCTGCATTGGAGAGACACCACAATTGCTCATCTTAGAGCACACAGGATCTGTCAACTTGTCTTCTTCTTTCTTGGAAAGGTTGCAGTCAGGGTTAAATAACAAGTGATTACACAGTGTCTTTCTCATTGAAATGAGAATTAATATTAATGCAATTATGCGCTGATGGCTTCAGTGCTCTGCTGCAATGGATCAACATTTAAATCTATCATTGAACAAAAATAAAACCATCCCACAATGACTACAAGAGTATATCAAAAGGCAGAAGTGCACACAAAGGACTCTACTGGGTACACTTTTTGCCAGACTATTTTAGAATTAGAGTAGAGGTAGAGGGGGAAAAGTACAGCTCTCCCAGTTGCAAGTATTTATTCCCATCAAAGGTAAAAATTGGTTTGTTTTTATGAAATAGCACAAATAAGTTCTTAGCCACTGAATTCCTCAGCTACTGCACCCAAAATCATTGTTTTTATGGAGCTTTTAGGGCCTTAAAAATACAGCACTGTAGCTAAAACAGGGCCATTTCCCCAAGCAGTATGATTGTAAACAGGATGTTAGAGAAAGGAAAGACCCTTCCAGAACAGTGCAAAGTTGCTATCCATTTCTTGCAAGTCAGATGGTGTCACTTAAGGGAACTAGGTGGCACAAGATTCCCCATGCAGAAACACCTGTGTCCCTATATCTGAGCCCCACAATTAGAACGTTCCCTCTGAATCTCTGTCAGTTCATTACCAAAACAAATGGGCCACTCAAACTCTGAACAGTTAGAAGGGACCTTGGTGGTCCTCTAAGACATGGTTGTGAAAATGCAGATCTATGACTCAGCCAGAGCCAGGTGACCAGTCACTGACAAAATTAGACCCAATCCAGGTAGCTTGTCTATTATCTAATAGTATGGGCTGAATTGTGCCCCTCCACAAGATATGCTTGAATCCCTTATTCCATACTCCTCCCACATATGAGTTTACAGGAAAGTAGGGTCCTTATAAAGGTGATCAGGTTAAAATGAAGTCTTCAGAGGTGTTGCTAATCCACTATGATTGCTACCCTCATTAAGAAAAAGAGAAATTTAGACACAGAAATAGCTGCATAGAGAGAAAGAAGATGCTTTGAGGAGACAGGAAGAAAACAGCCATCTACAAGCCAAAAAGAAAGGCCTTGAATGAATCCATGTCTCACAGCTCTGAAGAGGAACCAACTCTGCCAAGACCACACATATCTGTGGCTTACACCTCTCAGCTAGTGGCACTTTGTTACAGCAAGCCCAGCTAAACTCATATACCATATAGTGTCAACTGTCTGGAGTGGAGGACATGTCTATTGCAAAGTCTGTGTAGACATTGGGCTTTATTTCATGATCTGATATCCACACACCTTGACTTCTTTAAAAATGGGCATGAGGGGAGAGCTGTCCCTGAAGCCTCATTCACAAATGGTAGCCTTTAAAAGACACAACCCTAGTCCAAACCCAAGGATAGGCCCACAATGCTAAGAGGTAAAAACTATTTAACTCCTTTGTTGTTGTTGTTTCTTTTCTTTTCTTTTTTTTTTTTTTTTGGTTGGTTGTTTGGTTTTTGTGGTTCTAGGGTATTGAACCTAGGGCCTCAGCCATGCTTTTGCAAGGTAAACATTCTACTACAGAGCCACACCCCAAGCCCCCCCCCCTTTTGAGACAGGGTCTCACTAAGTTACACAGGCTACCTCAGGCAGCTTGTGATCCTCCTGCCTCCGTCTCCCAAGTCGCTGAGATTATAGGCGTGTGCCACCACGCCTGGCTATTCACTCTATTTTAACAATGAAGATCTTTAGAAAACACAGAGAAATTGCAAAAAGTGTCAAAGGACAACCAATCAGTAACTGGCAGAGCTGATTTCAAACCTCTGTATTTGGTTCCTGAAGCAAAGCTTCTGAATAGTACACTTTATAAAAGGTAGTGAGCTCTCTACCACTAGCAGTATTCAAGCATCCATTGGAGGCCCACCAGTGAGAAACACTTTCTAAGGAATTCTTTCCCTTGAAGAAGAGGGAAAGTCAAACGTTTTCTAAAGCCCTCCCAGCCTTGAGTTTGCAATTCTACAGTCACTGTTGGTATGGGCTATTGGGGAAATTGCTGAGGGTGAGAGTTTTCAGTAGACAGGAGGAATAATAAGGAAAGTATTAGAATTTTGGGTTCTCGGGCTTTCCTAGTTAAAAGATGCCCAAAGCTCTGGTCTCACTTGTCTGTAGGCTGAGCGGGGGTCACTCAGCCTTTCAGTGGAGCCCATCCTGTGTGTGCCCCACTACACTGTGGTGAAACCTTTCAACTTCTGGAAGTCACACACCTTTAAGGATAAATGTAAAGCCAATACTCTGAGCTTTTACTTTGGCATTTTTTTTTCCAGCCCTAAGTTAAATACATACAAAAAAACTCTAATAGCCCAGAAAATAATAGCAAGTATTGACAAATGGGGTTACATGAAATTCAAAAGTTTCAGCACAGCAAATAAAACAATCAAAAAAGTAAAGAGAAAGCCCACAACATGGGCAAAAATCTTTGCCAACTATATATCTGATGGGGGATTAACATCTAGGATACATAAAGAACTCAAAAAAGATAAATACCAAAAACCCAAATAACCTAATCAATAAGTAGGCAATAGAATTAAACAGTTTTCACAAGAAGAAACACAAATGGCCAATAAATACATTTAAGAAATGTTCAACACCCTTAGCCATCAGAGAAATGCAAATCAAAATTACACCGAGATTTCATCTCACTCCAGTCAGAATGGTGAACATCAACAAAACAAACAACAACAAATGTTGGTGAGGATGCCAGAAGCAGGAACCCTTATACACAGCTGGTGGGAATGTAAACTACTATAGCCATTATGGAAATCTGTATGGAAGTTCCTCGGAAAGCTAAAAATAGAATTACCACATGATCCGGCTATACCAGTCTTGGCCATGTACCCAAAGGAATCTAAGTCATCATACCACAGAGATACCTGCACTTCCATGTTTATTACAACACTGTTCATAACTACAGGAACATGGAATCAGCCCAGATGTCCATCAACAGATGACGGGGTTTTGCAAATGTGGTATATACACACAATGAAATATATTCAGCCATAAAGAAGAATGAAATTATGTCACTTGCAGAAAAATGGATGGAACTGGAGATCATTATTTTAAGTGAAATAAGCCAGACCCTCAAAGACAAATACCACATTTTCACTCATATGTGGAAGCTAGATTTGCAAGCTATATGCAAGATTGGAAAGTACAAGGGGATGTATCTGGAAGGGGAGGCCATTAGTGGGGATGAGCTACACAAGTGGATAATGAAGGCAAGAACAAGTGCGAAGTACCTGATACAACTATATAAAAATCCCATACTGAAATTCATTATACTGTATGCTGATGAAATAACAATAAAAAACACACACATGCATATAGCACTGGCACTATGCTTTAAGTCACATTCTGCTCGTATCTCAGTGTCCACATCACTGGCATCATTCTCAAGTTGAGCTACTAGCGCATACTGTGGAAAGAGGGTAGTTCTGAGAGCCCTCAGTTCCCAGAGCAGCTCCCACATTTCCACAGCATCAGAATCATTGTTGTAGGAAGGCTGCTTTTCTGCCTCTGCCACAGTTCAAGCAGTAGATGTGTGTGTTCTGACAAGGCGGCCGCCGCTCATCTTCAAGCTTACTTTTCATTTTCTCTGGTTCCCGCAGGTTTCTGTGTAGAATATCTACTTGATACGTGACGTTTTCTCAGCTTGCTTTGGAATAGAAAAGGTAGACTCCCAAGGCACCCCAAAAAAGTTTGTAGGTTTGGGGGAGAAAAAAGTTACTTAGAAGCCTGGCGCTGGGTCCCTAGAAAGGATCTGTGCCACGGTTGCCTGGAACCGTGACAGGAAGGCATTCTGCTGCTTGGCACTGCTGGGGAGCAGGCCCCACAGGAGGGGCTCTGGTCCCACCTGCAGTGGGGAAGTGCAGGTGCACTCAGGCTGGGCTTGGGGAGGAGTCTGGGGAGGGGAGGCTTCAGAGCACTCTCCCACTTTCTAAAAAGTGCTGGAAACAAACCTGAAATTCGTCACCCTCCATCAGTTTCTGAGACACATCTGTTGGTTTCTGCCAGCGAAAATGGGAAGCTTGAAAAGGAAGATCAAAGGCGCATGTAGAATATCTTGCATGTGTGCAGAAGTGCTGCTGCTGACCAGTACATCCTGATGGGCTTGCTATCGCCGACCGCCTACCCTCTCACTGCACTGGGCTCTCTCTGAACGAAGACAGGAGCCTGCCCTTTCTTTGGCAGCCAGGAAGCTCAGAGTTCTCCTTCAGCGCTTACTTGAAAAAGCCATTTTCATCCAACATTTCTGGGATATTTTTCACTCCCACACCAACACCTATCAAACGATTTTTGCTTGTTAATTCCCTTTCTCATAATTCCATTGAAACTACACCTTATTGTCACCTGACTCAAGTCCTCTACAGAAATAAATGAGAAACATCATCAAGCCGGGCGCAGTGGCACACACCTGTAATCCCAGTGGCTCAGGAGGCGGAGGCAGGAGGATCGCAAATTCAAGACCAGAGGCAGTCTGCATAATTTAACGAGACCCTGTCTCAAAAAGGTTTAAAAAAAGAAAAAGGGGCTGGAGGCGGCAGCTCAGTGGTCCAGCACTTGCAGAGCATGCAAGTGTGAGGCCCTGGGTTCAACCCCCAGAACTGCAAAAGAAAGAAAGAAAGAAAGAAAGAAAGAGAGAAAGAGAGAAAGAGAGAAAGAGAGAAAGAAAGGAAGGTCATCAGACATTGCTGGAGATGCACCTGTTGCTTACAAACTGCAACCTCATTGTTTTCCATGAAACCATGCAGGGTGAAATTAAGCATCAACAGGACATCTCAAGGCCCTGCAGCAACATAGCACATACACTGTTTGTCCCCAAAGCCCCACGTGTAGTGTGTCAAGTTTCCTTCCTCTCACTCTGTCAGTAACACTTGGGGAAAGGCACAGGTTGCTCTTGCAAATTTGGTTTTCTGTATGTTCTCCCCTTGAAGTGACAATTCCTTGAGCGAAGAGCCTGAGGCTGTAGTGAAAATAGGAGACAGAGAGAGCATACCACCGGTAACAAGGGGCAGGGCTGGGGGACTCTGAGTGAACCGTGCAGTGTTCCTGCCTGGGACCCTTCATGATTGCTCAGCCCCAGCCACTCACAAGAGCAAGTTCAAACACCTTACACAGTCCACAGGCCTTCCCCAGACAGCCTCAGCCTACTTCTGTATCATAGACACACAGAGCCTGCCCCTCCACCTCTGTTCGTGTGACCCCGTCTGCCTGTCTTTCCCTTTTCAAAATTCTCCCTTCTCCCCACCTGGAGGGACCATTTCCCATCGCCATGTGGCTTGGCTTTTTCCTCATGAAGTATAATATTATTCCAAATATTAGAAAGATCTGTTTTTTCATTTCGGAACTTTTCAGCTTCCCTGGACACTTCCCAGAAAGTGTCTGAAGTGTTGACTTTTCCCTGTAGGTCATGAACTCCAGGGTAGCCTCATGTGCCTCTGGAGGACCCAGACCAGGTCCTCTGTGGATTGCAATGTGCTCCCAAGTGGGATAGGATTTAAGGTCCCACTTCTGCTTCAGGGGTTTCAGCCTCTGATCCTCTTTTCCTATAATCACAATGGCCAGAAAAGTGCCTTTATTTCTGTTTCTGGGAAAGGATTTCATGACTATCAGTGTATACCTCTCTCTTGTCCACCTTAGGAAGTTAGAGCCTCCTGTAGCTCCGGGGCCAGTAGTGGTGGTGCATGCTGGCAAGCGACTCAGTAAAGAGGCTGGGGCAGGAGGATCACAAGTTCAAGGCCAGCTTGGGCTACATTTGCCTGCAGTGTGGTAGCCCTGTGGCATCCAATCCTGTCAGATCTCGGAAGCTAAGCAGGATCGGACCTGGTTAGTACTTGGATGGGAGACCGCCTGGGAACACCAGGTGCTATAGGCTTGGGAGACCAACTGGCAAACCACTCCCAAAAATCAATCTGCCATTGAAAACTCTATGAATGACAGAGAAACAGTGACAGTAGTGTTTCACAGTTGTAGGTAGGGTCGCTATGAGTCAGATACCCACTGGATGGCACCTAACAACAACAACAGTAGCCCCAGGGGCCAGTTGGTCATGGCAAAACCAGAGTGTGAATAAAGGGAAGAGCTCAGGAGAGCTGAGGCTTTCTCTACTTGTTGCAGATGAGTAAATATAAGTGGGCAGGGTACCACCCAGATGTTTCAGGGACTACGTCAAAAGCCAAGCCTTGTACATTGTTGACAGGATCTTAAACTGAATCATCTGAGAAGCATTTATTTAAAAATTCTTTGGCATAATTCTTAATACAATTATAGAAGCTGCTAGGGCTTATGTAAGAACTTTGATCCACCCACTTTTTCCAATTAAGTGACCAAAGCCCAGAGAGACAAATTAACAAAATCAAGTCTTCTCACTAGGGCCTGACCTTCTGCTTCCCAGCCCCTCCTGCCACCTCCTCACCCAGGGATCTGGCCTCATTCACACTCCTCTAAGTTGCACACGAGGAAGGAATCCTGCTCTTGCCATGAGGTGGGAGAACAGCTGCACATTTCCCAAGTGAGGAGTCTGTAGCAAATACTGTTAGAAAGACAGCTTGGCGATCGCAACATCAGAATCTCCTCTGCACTCTACAAAAGTAACCAGGGACCTGCACCTGGGGGTCATGTTGTCTGAAGGCTTTTGTCCTCATGTCCTCTTTCTCCTCTGACCCATCTCCTTGACCAAAGCAAAATGAGATGAATCAAGGGACAGCTCCTCCATGATTGCCTAGTAAAACCTCTCTTATAACCAGAATATCCTGGTGGATTCAAAGTTCATCAGGATCAGCAATCAGAGGCGTTCAGGGTTCAGCCCACACTCCAGATCAATTTCCTTCCTATGCATCTATCTCCTAGCCTGAGGTTCTTGAGCCTCAAAATGTCTTGCCAGAGACCCAGAACATATGAAATTATAATCCAGAGACAACGGGGGCATGTTAGACCACTGGGATAGACCAGTGCTTCAGGGCTCAGATTCATTATCTCCGAAAAGATAGATCAGAACTAATTGGAACCCTGGAGAAGACTGTGACAAGGAGAATTTGATTAGTGACTCTGTCCTTATTGAGAAAAAAGCAGTTCATTCTTCGAAGGAAAAATCTCTGAGACTGTAGGAGGCCCCAGCTTCCCACAGGGCAGTGCCTATTCAAGGTACTAGGCAGACAGAGGTGATTTACTTAGCTCCAAGAGCATTTTGGCTAGAAGTAGTTAGTAAGATCACAATGGTTTTGTGTTTGAGACACGGATCTCACTAAGTTTTGCAGCTGTCTCTGAGTTTGAATCTGCAGTCCTCCTGCCCCAGCCTCTTGAGTTATTGGGATTACAGGCATGCTCTGCCACACTCAGCAATTGCAAGGGGCTTAAGAAGAACAAGACAGGGGAGTCAGGGAGAGGAGGAGTTGCAATGACAGAAGCAGAGGTCAAAATGCTGTGCCTGCTGGCTTGAAGATGGGAGGGGGTCACATTCTTCCCTGGTGCCTCCATAAAGAGTATAGTTCTGCCATCCTAGACTTTACCCAGTGAGTCCCATCTTGGATTTTTGGTCCCCTGAACTGTAAGTAATAAATCTGTGCTGGTTTAAGTCACCAAGTTCATGTTAGTTTATTATAGCAGTGATAGGAAACGAATACAACCATAATTATCCTCATTTTACAAATGAAATTAAGGTAATGAAAGGAGAAATAATAAGTCACTAGCAATCACAGATCTATGACTGAAACTCAGGAAATCAACTTCAAAGCCAAGATTTTTAGCTACTAAACTATACTGCTAACCGCTAGTTGATACCATGAATTAATAAGCAAGCAAATAATAAGATACTGTCTTAGAGGTTGTAGAGTTTAGAGCTGAGTTAAAATATGATGTACAAACAATGATGGAGAACCCACAAGGTATCTGATGGGAGCAAAAAAAAAAAAGCAATACAAAATACAATAATTTTCTTTGTGGAAGTATTACAAGATTTGTTGGTAGGAATATGAAATGGTACAGCCAGTGCAGAAAACATTGTTGTTGTTGTTGTTGTTGTTAGGTGCCATCGAGTCAGTATCCGACTCATACAGCGACCCTCTGTACAACAGGAGAAACACTATTGTCAGTGCTTCTCTGCTGTTCATAGGGTTTTCAATGGCAGATTGATTTTTGGGAGGAGGTTGCCAGGTCCTTCTCCCAAGCCTACAGCTTCTAGTGTTCCCAGGCGGTCTCCCATCCAGGTACTAACCATGCCCGACCCTGCTTAGCTTCCGAGATCTGACGGGATCGGATGCCACAGGGCTATATGCTGCAGGCGCAGAAAACATTAATAGTTTCTAAAAAGTTAAACATAAACTTTCCATGTGACCTAGTAATTCCTTTCCATTCAGTTTACCAGAACTGAAAAAAAGAAGAAAAACAAAGTGCTGAAAGAAGTACTTGTAACAAGCATTCATAGCCACACAATTCACAATAACCAAAAGATAGAAACAGCTAAATGTCTGTCAACAAATTGGTATATGCATGCCGTGGAATATTATTCAGCTATAAAAAGGAACGGAGGATTGTTACATGAGCCAATAACAACCTGGGTGGATCTCAAAAATATTATCTTAAGTAAAAGAAGCTAGGCAAAAATTTCACATATTACAGAATAGCTAACTCCACAGAGATGGACACAATGTTTGGACTACCAGGGGCTAGAAGAAAGAAAGACGAGGGAGTAACTATATAATGCTTATTTGGGGGAAAGGATAAAAAAATATATATTTTTAGTAGATAAAAGTGGTGGTTAGATAACATTGTGAATGTGCTAAATTTTCCACTTTAAAATGGTTAATTTTATATGATGTGAATTTTGCCTCAACTTAAAAATATAAAATAAAGGAATATTGCAAAAAAAAAATCATAAAGGAAGGCTTTCCCAAAGATATACAACTTACTGTGGGCCTTGAATGATGGTCTGGGGTAGGCAGTTGAGGAGATGGAATAGTGAAATTACAGAATTATTTCCCATGCCCAGACAACAGACACTCTTGCTTTCCTGCAAGTTCCTGCATAGTCAGGCCCAGGATCACCTCATCCTACCTCCTCCAAAAACCCCACCCAGCCCTCAGTGACTGCAGGAATTAGTAAGAGCATGCCACACATTTGCAGAAGGTCCTATATAAATTGTGTGAAAAAGGAATAGTTACTGAAGAGCAACGTGCTAATAGCAGAAAATCTGGGGCAAGTCCCAAGTGACTCAGAAAGCCACACACCACCCCAAATTAGTCAGGGGCTTGCAGTCAGATCTGGGTACTCATGCATCAACCAGCTCCTGGAGGACTTGGAGCTGTATCTTGCAGCCCACCATGACCTGCTTGGTTCTCTCCTGTTACCCCTCAAGACCTCAAGGACAAAGGTCAGGGGTCCTAGCAAACCGGCACCAGGGACCCCTGCTCCCGGGGAGGGCTATCCCTGAAGAGAACATAAAGCCTCCCATCTTTTCTCTGAGTCACCTCTTACACAGCCACAGGGCAAACACATGGGCAGTGGGCTCTGTGAAGGCAGAAAGTTGGGACTCAGTCCCTGCCTGGAGCGGCCTTTCTTGAGCAGCAGAGGAAGGGGAAGCGTTCCAGGACAAAGGAGGCATCTTGCTCTGCCTGCCCCTCCCAGGACGGCTTTAAGGAGCCTCCGAGGAACTCTAAGAACCATGTGTCTTGACCTAGTTTTCTGGATTCTGTTCCCAGTCACTTCTATGACAGCCTCCCAAAGCTGCCACTGGTCACACCAGGGTCCCTCACCTCTTCCCACAGGTTCTGACCGCCAGTCACAACCTACAGGAGGCTGGGTGAGGAGTGTGACTACATATGCTCTGTTTACAGAGGGCTTTCAGCCCCTTCTAAATGGAGGGAGGGACGTGCATGTGGGTAGCTCTGCCTGCACCCTACAGAAGTCGGGGAAAAGCCACCGACTCTGCCTGAGTCCCTCATTCCATAGGCAGGATCAAGGACACTGGCAGCATCGTCCATCTTTTCTCTAGGGAAGCACATCGCCCCTTTCCAAGGTCTCTCCTCTGCCCTCTTTCCATCCTTCCCATTTGTCTTCCCCCAGGGGGAAGGGGTCACAGACAGCCTCGTGCCGTCTCCCAGGGATGCTTTGTTCTGGTGCCACCATGTCAGGTCACCCGGGGGACAGCACTTGTCTTATTCATTATGAAATGTCTCCTTGAACCTGTCATGGTACCTGCGCTTGTATGAGCTGGTGGACCAAAGGTTGAAAGTGTGTTCCTTCTCCTGTGTCACCAACATGCACAGCTTTATGACCTCAAGAATTATGTTGATCGTTGTTGCTGTTGTAGGTGCCATCAAGTCGTGTCTGACTCATATCGACCTTCATAGGTTTTTCAATGGCTGATTATTTCGGGAGTGGCTTGCCACATCCTTCTCCCGTTTTCACATGATTGAACCAAGGGCCTCAGAGGACACAGGGTGGCACTTTACCAACTGAGCTAAACAGAAGCCCAAGAACTTTGTAGACTTATATTAAACATGTTAACATGTATTTCATGCCAACTGTATGTTAAGTTTGGTGCTGGGTGCTTTAAATATACTTTCTCCAAACCTAATAACTACCCTGAAAAACAAGTACTCTATCATTGGGGTACAATTAAGGACCATGCCACTGCCACACCCTCAGCTCATTTTCTCTCCAAGCCACACCAATTAGTGTCTGCTACTACCCTCCTATCACTCCATTACATTGCTTTTTCTGCAGTTCCCTACAACCTCCATGTTACATCTGACCATGCTGACCACCACCTCCATCTTGGGATGGAGTCCTCTCTTAGCATCTTGACGGTCAAATTCCTCATTTTCCTCCTGCCTCCTGATTCCTCTGGCTGCTCTGTTCTAGCTCTCCAAAGGTTAAGAGGAAAAGCTCTAGAGCAAGGTTGCTGAGTTCACAGCTTGAGTTCCTCCACCCACAAACTGTGACTAAGCAAACTACTCCAGCTCTCATGACTTAGTGTAGGTCATATGGTTGTCATGAAAATAAAGTAATAAATACAAACAGCATTAAAACAATGCCTAGTACATTGTAAACCCTCAACAAATGCTAGCTGTTTGCATCATCTCTCTACTGCAATGATCCATTCTTTTAACAATCTCTAAATTTTTGAGTCCCATGGAGCCATTCCCATCCTCTTCTCATCTCGCTCCACCTAAGGCAGGCTCATTAATCTTCCTGACTTTGTGTCATCTCTACCTTGGCATCTCTAAATTCATATCTCCCACATAGATCTCATGTAAGCTCCAGACTCATTTATCCAATCGCCACCTCCTTGAAACATCCATTTGGCCGCCCTGCGGAATCTCAATTGACATGCCTAAAACTGAACACTCCTCTTCCTCTTGCCCCTCCTCCATCTTCTTTATCACAGACAATGGCACTGTCATCTACTGCTGACTTCAGTAGGAAACCCTGGACTCATCTTTGACACTTCTCTTTCTCCCACCTCCCACATGGAATTCATTACCACCAGCTTCCAATTTCACCTCCAAGATGCAGCCTCACTCCATCTGCTGCTCTACATCTCAATTGCCATCACCCCTAGTCCAAGTTCCAGGTGTCCCTGTTTTATTTCCGCTCAACTCTACATTCCCTTTCTCACATACAACAGTGAAGAGGCTGCTGCTTTAGTGAAAGTCAAATCATGAGTCAATCTTAGCTTGAAACCCACTGCTGTTTCCCATTGTCCATAGGAGAAAAGCCAGTGGCCCTCAAGGCTCTTCAGTGTGTGTCCCGTCAATCTTTCCAGCTGCCATCTTGCCACTCTCTTCCTGGCTGACTCCACTCCTGGCACACTGGGGCGGCCACCCTTCCACCCCTGCCGGCCTCCCCAGTTTCAGCAGGAATCCCTGCCTACAGTAGCTTGCTATCTTAGCCCTTTTTGTTCCCTGGGCCCCTGCTCAGCCTAGTTTTTAATGCACAAAATGTGTGTGATTATGAAGGGAACTAATCACATCAAAATACAGGCACCATTGCGATGTGCCCCTCGAGTGCAAGATTAATACTGGGGGAGGCTATGCGTACCCAGGGGGCAGGAGGTAAAGGAGCAATCCTTGTACCTTCTGCTCAATTTTTCTGTTTCCCTAAACCTGCTCTAAAATATAAAATCTGTTTTAAAATACATTTGTGATGTGGTAATAATATATATGCTTCTTTACCAATGTATTTACTGACAAAATCAATAGTAGATCTAGTAACTATCATAATTCTCCTGAATGTGATACAAAAACAGCTGTTCTTTTCATAGCTATGTCTCAGGCACTGCTAACATTACTGTGAAACAAAGGTGAAACCCTGTAGTTAAGGCCTTATTTGTACAAAGAAAACTCCCTATCTCTTCATTCTTCCACTGAGTAGCTCCTACCCATCCCAGAGTGACCTTCTTCAACCCCACAAACCAAATATGGATAGCACTTCTCCTACTATCCTCTCATACTACATCTAATTTGTATCTATCAAAGTTTTCCTCAGTTTTAATTCCATATGCATTTGTTTGCACGACTTGGATCTTTGTCATTAGATTGAGAACTCTGCAAGGGCTGGAAAGACACTTACCCTATTCAGTGCTTGAGGTATAGCAGGGATGATTCAAAGAATGAGTCAATGAATGAATGAATGAATGAATGAATGAGTTTGCCTATAACAGCTAAGCAATGAGGCATGGCTATAACACACCTACCTCCAAAGGTTTTGTTCTTTCATTGCATTGCATTGAATGAAACGTGAAGAGGGGTTTTCTGTTTCACACACATGTACCTTCTTGTACAATCACCCACAGACCTCCCTAGAGAACAGAAAAGTGACATATGTAACTTTACTTGGCCTTCAGAAAGCCTACCTTTTCCAAAATTGTGTATATTTCCAAGGGTAGCTTTTGTTCCATGGATAGCAACATACTGGGTTCACGTTTTCAAATTATTTTTATAAAATTGTAAATGATTTTAGATCTATTTAGGATCTAAGAAATAGAAAAAATGATGATGATGACAAGCACTTATTGAGTGCTCTAAGCACTTTTCATATAGTAACTCATTTAATCCCCCTATTTCATAGCTTAAGAAAGTGAGGCAGAAAGGATGAACTCAAGCAGAAAATTATACCTTGTTCTCCCTCCACCACCACATATAATTATTTAAAATTTTTTTCCACTTACCCCAAGAACCTGAGATTTGAAAATAATTTGGTAACTAAGAATTTTTTATTCAAATAGATCTCAAAAGGATAATACCTTGACCTGTTCACTTCTACTAATACAGTACCCAGAATCAATCACTGTATCACCTAGTCTTCCACCTTACAAATCAAAAAGTAATGATGTAAGTTCAAAGTTCAAGACTAAACTCATGCCTTGTGGGCAGGGGTCATCACATTAGGGAGCTCAGAGCAAGAGGCATGGAGTGGAGGGGCAAAGAGGTGAGAGGTGACAAAATGGGGACCAGGTTTCAGTCTAGAAGAGCCAGGCTTTCAAAACCGTTTCTGGGTTGAGTTGAGTTTAAGGTTATGTCAAAATTAGACTTTAAATCAGCACTGGCCAGACTTAATTATACTCAGAGTCAAGGTCAGGTGTGATATAGGTTACAATATTGTTTTGAGTGAAGCTTGATATCCAGTCAGGGGCCAGGCTTCTAGACAGAGCTCAGGGTTAGGTTATATACTAGAAGCTGATGTTATCTGGATTCGGGACAACATTTGTAGTTCAGAGATTTTGTCAGAGTTCTGGCCAGCATTGGGGAAAGAGTTCAATCAAAAGTAGTAATTTGATCTGAATTCCGTCCATAGAGTATGGTAAGCTTTAGGGTTCCTGACAAAGCCCAAGGCAAGGATATGTGGCAGCCTGTAGCTTCAGTACAGAGATGAGGTGGGTTTATATATGTTGGCAAGATGGAGCTCAGCACCTGGGTGTACATGTGGTGTAGACAATGCCATGCACCCTGAACAACCATGACTAGGGCAGCTTCATCCCAAATCTTCAGTATTGCTTGTCTGTGAACAAGAAGTGTGCCCGAATTTCAGACCCTTACCACCATAGAGTCACTGTGACCAGCCCTCCACTCTGGCTTTCCCCTACTGCCTATACTCCATCAGCCCTCAGAAGGTGAGGGGTTTCCTGCCGTCTGGACAGACTAGCCTGGCAAAACTTTAGGAAACAGAAAGTCTTGTTTACTCCATAAATAAAGGCAAGAAATTACTTGAGGTCTTCCAAGTCAATGCAGGAAACAGGAAGTCTGATGGAATCCGCTGTGAGCTCCCTCCATTCTGCCTCAGGATGCCGTCTCCCTTGTACCTCAGCCCAGCCCCAGAAAACCCCTTACTCAGTCAGCTGGATGGGAAAGTGGCTAACTCAGCCTCTGGGGAATTTCCAAGACAGAGCTGCAGGACACTGAGTCCTAATGCAAAAGGAGAAAAGAATAATTCAGACTGATGGGAAATTCACAGGACAGGGATGACCCCAACCCAGGCACCATCTCACCCTTTGTTCTGTGAGATCGTCCCAAGCCAAGGGCCAGAGTACCTAATGAGTGGAAGTCACAGCAAAGTGAAGATGAAAAGGGTCCTTAACCTCTTTTAAGAGACATCATGTTCACCAAGGGGCTTTTCCACCTCCTTCCCGGACAGCAGGATCTGATTTGCACAAGCGCCCACAGGTTTTTTTCATGAAACTCTCCTGAGAATCATTCACAAAACAAGTCATAAAAAGAATCAGTCTTTTCTTCTGGGGAAACATAATTGTCAACGTGATCCTCACTAAAATCACTACCAAATAAGAGATTGGGCACAAGGGACTTGGATCTAACCTGAAAAATACCACGGACTGTGTCCCAGGGAAAGATCCACTCCTTTAGGACTTGTGTCCGCAACTGTAAAATGGGAACAGCCAAGCTGCCTCCACCTTCCAGGACAACTGTGAAAAGGAGCAACCTCTGCAAATACCAAAGAGTTCAAGCCCACAACATCTGCTGTCCTTAGAGATCTCACTGTGGGATCCTCAAAATGCAATCGCGTGGGGAAACCACAGGTGCAACAAATCCTCAGTTCACCTGGCTGTGTGGAGGTGGCTCGAGGGGCAGGCCCCTTCCAGAGGGGGCTCTGTTGTCCAATTGACCTCATAGGCACTAAATGCTCTCCCCAAATAGCCCACATTTGCCCTTTCCTAATTTGGGGCCATTTCTCCTTGTTGTTCCTACACTGATGACTAAAATTAATCCCTGGCATTTCCCAACAGCTAAATCATCATAATCAAACTCTGCAGCTGCCAGATCTGCTGACTCAAACCCCCTATGTATTCATATGATATTTGCTGGGTAATTACAGAATAGAGGTAATTATATTCATGACTCCATTACTTTCATAATTCCAGAGACCCAGAAATCACTTTAGAAAATTCTCACAGAGCCCAGAGAAGAAATTTCTTCAATAACTACTGTCACCCACCTCCTATCCAGTTTGCCTCTACCACATCATTCCTTCCTCGAAATCTTCTCACTCAACTGTAGCAGTTCCAGAGCCACTAGTGAGGGGAAGAAAGGAGAGAGATGAAACAAAGTAAAACAGGGAGGTCTATGCTTGGTTAGTACCAAGATTTCAGTTATTTAAATCACTATGACGTCTTCACAGTAGTACTACTCAAACTTACTGAGACCTACAGCTGTAGTCCCGTGGCAGTCCAATCCCATCAGATCTCAGAAGCTAAGCAGGGTCAGGCCTGGTTAGTACATGGATGGGGGACCACCTGGGAACACCAGGTGCTGTAGGCTTGAGAGAAGGACTCAGCAACCCACTCCCAAAAATCAATCCACCATTGAAAACCCTGAATAGCAGGGAAGTACTTACAACAGTGTTTCACCTGTTGTACATAAGGTTGCTATGAGTCTGACAGCAACTGAACAGCACCTAACAACTTACTGAGACAGTTACGCCCAAAGTTCCCATGGGTTTGCTGGGGCTTAGCACAATGACAATTTCTTTCCTATTCATGTCACAGTCCAATTCAGGTCTTCTCACCGGGTACCTGTCACATGCCCATTCAGGGATCCAGGCTCCTTCTGCCTTATGGCGCTTCCTACTCTTAAGTTTTCAGTGGTTTCTCCAAACAGTTGACAGGTGAAGAAAGATATTTTTCTTTTCTTCCTTTTTTCCTTTCTTTTTTATTTTTATTTATTTATTTATGTATTTATTTGCAGTTCTGGGGACTGTACCAAGGGCCTCATGCATGGTTTGCAAATGCTCTACCACTGAACTGACCTGCACCTCCAGCTTCTTTTTGTATTTTTTATTTTGAAACAGGGTCTCAGTAAGTTATCCAGGCTGCCTCTGGCCTCAAAATCACGATCCTCTTTCTTCCACCTCTTGAATCGCTGGGATGACAGGTGTGCCCCACCATGCCCAGAGAGGAAAGACTTCTTAAATCTCCTGGCCCAGATATGACACTCATCAATTCCATTCGCATTTCTATTGGCAGCAGCTCTTCACAGGGCCCTACCTAAAAGGAAAGGTGCTGGTGGAAGCAGCCCTTGCCACGTAGCCACTTCCCAGCAACATCCCTAAGTCATGGCAGGGGACATATATCTTAGGTGGTTAGCTGATCACCTCCATCAACAGCAGGAAGCTCACAGGGCACAAACGGGCATCCCAGAGTATTGGTGAAATGAAGGACTGCCACATGCAATAGGCCAGGAAATACAAATTAAAGCGATAAGACAAATGTCCTAAAGAGATGACAAGGAAATGTAACTGTCTCTCCTTCTGCTCATTTAGCATGCAAAAAGGGAGCCAGGAAATTTACAAATCTTTCCTCATCTGTCACCAATGTGGAGAAACCATTGAGGACTTCAAGTGGGCAAAGCCATCAGACAAAAAAGACCTCATTACAATGGCCTCCAGATAGGATCCGACAGTCACCTTTGGGCAGGGTGTTTAGTCTGCTTTTGCAGCTATTGCTCGCCCACCCTACCTATTCTCAAGCTGCCATACAGCTTGACAGGGCTGTCCCTCAAACTTTGCCCCATTAGAAGTCCTCCTTTGAGATCTGTCAACTACTTGCACCCCATACTTCCTGCCTCACCTGTCACTCTCTGCAGCACAGCCTACTGGGCACTCCCAACAGGAAGGACTTGTATGTCCAGCGATGCTGAGAGGTGACAGCAAGGATTCTGTCATCGGTCAGAGGGCCATGCAGGGCAACTGCTGAGTGTCTTGCAAGTGGAGGAGGCTGGTTGTGGGGGTGAAACTCAAGGGCCAGGATGCAGGCAAGACCTGAACCCCAAGAGCTGCCTCTGAGGACTCTTTTGGCAGAGACCCCGAGAGCATGTTAGGGTGAGTGGGTCCCTGGACTCTGGGTGCTTGAGAGCCCCAGGACTGACTCCGCACTTGCTTGTGGACTTGGAAAGAACTCAGCTTAAGGCCTGGTGGCATCACACACAAGCCGATGAGGACTTGAAGCAGCGGGAGAGGAGATGCTGAAGGGAAGTGAGGCCAGAGCATGAGGCCAAACGAGGGAGGCTCCCATGGGGCACTGCCCTGTAGGATAGGACAGGGTTCCACAGATGGGTGGCCCCACCTCGTCTGCACATGTGGAGTAGTCAAAGGCATTCCTTCAGTTTTTACATCTCCAAGCTAATGGCTGCCCTATATTTCTCATTCTGAATTTTACACTTCAGCAGTTTTCTTTCTGTTTGTTCCAGAAAGGGGATAGAATTAAGTTTTATTGTGCGTTCTACACTTGAAAACCTTTACAACAAAAGGCAGCCTTTTTTTTTTTTTTTTTTCCAGAATTGCTGTTGTGGCTGGTCGGGGCAATCCATGAATAGGGATTCAAGGGGTACCTTTTTAGCACAGTCAGGGGCCCAGGGGAGCACCTCTCCCAAGGCCAGGTCCTCTCCAAGGGCAATTGAGGAAGGCAGGTCAAGAGGCTATGGTAAGAATAAGAATTTTCTAATTAATAAACTAACCTCTGAGGCACGATGTGACCTTGTCAGATTTCTCATCTGGGAAGCCCTTGGGATTTCCAAATGCTGAAGGAAAAACACTTTTATATCACATTACAGGTTTGTTTTTCAAGGTGTAATAATACTTGAAAGTATGTACTAATAAGCAATCATAAAGAATAGACTGAGTGTCTTTTTTGAATTCCTCTTCAGAAAGGAAGGAATGGACCTTCTACTGTCTTCTGCCCTCCTCTGGATACTTTTCTCCTGTGCCTTGCCTCCTTCTGCAGTTACATTATATCCCATCTATCCTCAGCCCAAACTCCTATAACCACAACCATCCAGAACCTTTCTGAGAAGTGAAAGGCCCTGAGAAAGCACTGAGCAGTCAAGTAAGAAGTCTTCTTGTTCACTCAGAGACATGGTGCTCATGAGAAAGCTTCCCAGCCCTCCTGTTGGACATAACATTTTAATCACTTCTCAGCCCATCACCTACCAAGGACAGCTTGTGGGAAAAGAGGAGGGACCACCACAGGCAGGGAGGAGCATGGGCAGCAATAAGGTGGGAAGGCAAACAATCGAACTCATGAGACAAAAGATCTAAAGCTCTATGAGATGAGTTGTTAATATCTCAATAATTGGAGATTTTGCAGGGACTGGAAGGGGTCTTGGGATAAGCATCCTCCCATGGATGTCCCATGGACAGAGGCACCAGTCCAGTTTGGTAAAAATACAGACCAAGCAGGTGTTTATGCTTAGAGGAAAGGCAGAGGAGAGTAAGGAGGGAAGGTAGAGTGTGGAGCAGTCAAACTGGCCCTCGGAAGCTTGAACCGGAGACCATCTGATACGGTGTGGTACACAGAAGGAGTTGGGAGGCTGTGCACTAGGCAGTGACACAGGACCCAGGTCGTGGAAGGACCTACGGGAGGTGGAGGCATAGGCATCCCTCAGCAAAGAGAGGCACCTGGGTTCTCAGCAGGAATGTCATCCAGGTGAGACACCACGTGGCCATGGCCACCGCCTCACAGCATCAGGCTACTGAGAACCACAGAGGGGGAAGGACCCGAGTCTTCAAAACGCATCTCTTTGTTTTCACACACTGACCCAGCTGGGGTGAGTGGCTGCATTTGTCACAACTGCCCCCTCTGACAGTAGGTCAGTGGGGCAGCCGGGGCTGGCTCCAGGAGCCCTGCCTCCCAGCCCCGCCATCCCTGCTGCCCTGGCTGTGTCTCCGTCCCTGCCTTGTCCTGTAAGGAACCCAGCAGCTGTCCTTGCCCTGTGTTAGGATCAGCAGATCTCCTCTTCCTCTGAGCTCACCCAGGGAGCTGGCCTCAACCATTTAGCCTCAGCGGAAGCAGGCAGTGGGGTGCCAGCCTGGCTGGGGAGTTAGGAAGCTCCGTTAATCATGCTTTCAGAGCACTTTGCGATGCAGAGATGAAAGACGGCTGAAGAGAGCAAAGTACAGCCATTACAATCTCCATCTTCCTAATTGAGGAAAATGAGGTTATTTCCAAAGCTTCTGGGATGCGATGGGAAATGTGCTCGATAGGCCCCACACCAACGGCTTCCCCCCTCCCAGCCAGTGCACTGTGCGTGTGCAGAGCACCCAGCACTGAGTCCTGCCACTTGGACCTGCCCCAGCTGCCCAGAGTCACTCTTGCTGCATCGGGCCCAAGAAGGGCCGCCTCCACAAAACATCAAAGTCGCGCGCCTTCATGCGGCATGGAAGTCCTCCTCCTCTGCACTGAGTAATTGGAACAAAACGACCCAGGTAGTCTTGCTGTAACATCAAAGCTGCGTATAATAACCTCACAGATGAATTCAAGAGTGAATACATTCACAGCCACTGCTCAAGTTTGAAGTACGTTGTGATTTTTTTTTTTTTCAGCTTCAGAACCAAGCAAGATGGAAAAGAAAAATCACCAGCCATAGCTTGCTTTATTAACCAGCTGCCTCCCCTTTCGGGCTGCAGTGAAAATGGGGGTTTATAGCCTTTGAGGAATAAGAAGTCATTCCAGGAACGATATGAGAATGGGAATAACCAAGAATAGGGAGGACTCCCAAAGGCACTCACGCAGTCACAAGGACAAACCCCAGCACACTGCAGGCCACCGGCACATGGGGAGACGCTATGGGGCACAGAGGGACACCAACCAAATCCTCTGTGCTGGTTCCACCATCAAGCTCAAGGTGGAGGGGTGGCCATCCACCATTGGCTCCAAGGAATGGCTGCCTCTACTGAGGCCAGAAGACTAAAGGCCAGGGTATATTTATGAGCAATGGAGCTACCAAAGAGAAAAACCCAGAACTGACTAGCAGAGCTAACACAGAGGGCCCTTTGCTGCTGGGCAGCTGAAGTCCTGGGATTTTGCATAAGCAAGTCACAGACTCCCAGCTCTAGGAAGGACCTCAGGGGTGTCCCAAGGCTAAGATCATAACATATGACATGTATCATCCTCCAGAGCACAACCGATGGCAAAGCCTAGCGATAGTTCCTTTCTCCCTGCTGGAGCTTGGGAGGGTTTCTCACAACCAATTTCCCTGGGTCTTCTATTCCTTATTGACCTCAACTTCTTGTCTCCCATCCCACATATGATCTGTGGTCAACAGATACATTGCTACCCTTTCCTATAGCTGCTGCAGGGTTACATGCGCAGCTAATATGGTATTTCTTCAACCCACTTCACAGTTGGGACAACAGAGGGATGAGAAATATAAGAACTCTTCTACGAACATATATGAGGCACGTTACTGACATAACAGCTGGTATGTGCGTCCTCTTCAACAAGCAAGGGGACTGCAGCTACACTATCACTGGCACAACTCTGTCAAGCAGCCCCGTGGAAACGTTGAGATTGTGAAACCCATGTTACAAGGCTATAATCCACCTTGTTCCTAAAACCCTGTGCTCCTCTATATGCCTATGATTCAGGGGCACTCCTGCCCCCTCTTGAGGGTTGAATTCTGTTCCCCCAAATGATGTTAAAGTTCTCATTCTCAGTAGCACTGAATGCGACCTAATAGGAAAATAAAGTCTCTTCAAATGGTTAAGATGAGGTCATCAGGGAGACCCCCAATCCAATATGACTGGGGTCCTCCTCAAAACAGAAATTTGTAGGCACAGTCAGACATGCACATGGGGAACAGACTATGCATAGACAGCATCACAGATGGGAGGCGAGATGGCATCTAGAAGCCACGAAACACCAAAGCCTGCTGGCGACCACCAGAGCTGGACAGAGGCATGGTGCGGATTCTCCCTCACCACCCCGCCACCAAGACTTGGTCCCATGCTTTTGGCACCCAGAACTTACAATAAATGGGTTTTGTTGTTTACTTATCAGCCTTGTGCTATTTTGTTAGGGTAGCCCTAGCAAAGTAATGCACCCCCTAGTGCTCACTCGAAAATGTTTGTCTTCATTGCCTAGAGCTATGCAAGGGACCTCCAGCCCATGAGAGCACGGGGAAAAGTACAAGCACCCACCCAGCTTGCTTCACCTAGGCTGAAAATGAATAAGGTTGGGTGGCTTCTGGGGAGGCTCATAGATGCCCTTTTAGTCCAGCTCTTCCTTGTGCGCTCTCTCGCTCTCTCTCTCTCTCTCTCTCTCTCTCTCTCTCTGTCACACACACACACACACACACACACACACACACACACACACACACCCCTTCCCCAGGGATGGAACCAGGCACCAATGAAATCAAAGGGCCTGAGCCAACCTGGGCACTCTGGTTCCTTGACACCTTCCCCACCACTGTCTCCACCTTCTCTCTGTCTCTGGGATCAGCAGCCTCCAGAGGAGGCCCAGCCAGGATCTGCCATGGCTCACATCCCTCCACCCCATTCCCTACATGTCACCTCAGGGCACTCTTCTTCGTCCCCTATCCATCTCTTCTAGGTCATCCATTGCACAAAGTTGCCAGGGCTGCCCCTGCACCACCACCACCACCACCACCCACTCCAGAGTGAGGACCTTTCGTTGTGAGTGATATGAGGGAGGCCTGAGCAGGCCCAGACCTCCTGGGCCCTCCTCAGATGGCAGCCCCTCAATGCCTTCCCCAATGCCTTTTCTTCCCCTGGAAACTCTGTACTTCACATCACACTGTTTCCATAGAAATTCATGGTTACTTTTAGTCACCACTTGACCATAGTGTACACCCAAATGTGTACTCTCCAAATGTGGAGAGATCTGGAAGGGCCTAAGTCTCCCTCTATTCCAATCTGGACAACTTCACCAAGCAAAACAGATGCCCTGTGACTCCCTGACCTCTCCAGATGAGGCCAAGCCCTCAGTTAATTAGATGAAGAAGCAGTCAGGACAGGGCTGGTACAGTCTACATAGGTACAAGCTCATTACCCACCATCTCTTATCTGGCTAGCTCTGCCCCTGCAACCTGGGCTTTTCCACTTCCCACTCAAGGTTGCTCTAACACCCTCCGCCCTTGGTCAAAGGTTCCTCCAATTCTCCCTGCAGGGTCCTCCAGGCCTGGAGGCAAAGAGCTGGGAAGGAGGCTGGCAAGTTCAAATGATGAGGAAGAAAGGATCCCCGTAGGCCCCAAATCATCAGGAAACAATGAGGCTGAATAACTTTTATAAAAGCTCCTACCACATCATGATTTTGACCTAGATGTTCAATTTTAGAGTTTTCCTCATTGTTTAAATTTTCATCTTTATTGTGATTAGCATAGCCTTACTGGGGTGATTTTGTGTTGCTGTTATTTTTCCTATCAAGGGGTGATTTCTTAAAAGCTTGTCAGTTAAGTCTGATTATATCCTATATAAACTACAGTTATTTTTTCTCCTACTAATACATAGCAGACTTGATAATGTGCTTAACAGAAATTCCTGCCTAGCTCACTTCTCTTCCAGGAAGGAACAGCTGAAGTTCAATTTCCTCTCCGTGGGCATCTACCCCCTGCACGCAGGCAATACCACTCCCACACCCAGGCATTAAGTGAATTAAATGCAGGGGTGGGTGATGAAAGAGCTCCTCCAACAAGAAAAGCATTTGGAGATTTACCAACATCTCTAGGGCACTCCAGGGCCTCTCCAGGTTACCTCTGAAATGCACAGGATTTAGGAGGGATTAAGAGAAACTTGAAAATCTCTAAGAATGCAAGACAACAATTAATGACTTGGAAAATAAGACTCCTTAAAGTAGGTTAGGAATGCGGTCACATGACAAGAGACAGTTGAAAAGACTGGAATACTTACACATCAGCCTTTGAGGCTGATGAAATGATTCACATCTAGTCTACTTTTTCACTCTTTTATTATGAAAACAAAGCAACTCTTTCTTCCCTATCAACCTCCATCCCCTTGAGTTCCACTCAGTGGCCGCCATGTTGACCTACGTTAACTTAGTATTCATCAGCTCAGAGATGGGTGTCTTTGCTTGGTGCTTCCCTGTCTTAATTAATTGTAGCACTGTAGAGACAGTGGGGTGAAGAGTGCAGCAGAGCAGGACCAGGTGAACAGCTAACAACCCCCTGCCCACCTGCCACTCACCCACACCTGCCTGGTGCCTCCAAAGCACTCGGCTCTGTTGTGTGGCATCTCCTCCATCTTCCTCACAGTGATCAGGCTTCAGGTATCACCACTTCCTTCCCACTCCCCATAACACGCACCATGTCTCTACCTCACGTGGTCACATCCACCAACACCCTTCCTCTTCCTCCAGCCACATGAATGTTTTCATCCTGTGTAACCTCACTCAAGCCTCAAACTCTCCATGGATGCAACTTCTTGCCAGCCTTCCAGAACTCCTCTTCCTTCTAAGTGTCTGTATTCCAGGAACGCACTGGGCTGCTCCCAAAACCCTTAGACTTAGGTGGAAAGTTACATTTGCATGTGGAAATACTTGAGCCTCACATCTCAAGTGAACACTTCCTGAGAGCCAGGATGCTGAGCACATGACTGATAGGCAAAAATGATTTGCTTAGGTGAAAGCTGGTGGCCCATCGGTCCTTCCTGAGTTTGAGAGTTGAGGGAATTAAAATAGGATGTATGTAGGTGAAAACATAAGAAAGAGTAATTCTAATGTGTTAACTCCCTGTACTATTTCTTCTTCATCATACCTATGCAGCATTTTGGCAGACAGTCTAATGTTCCTGAGAAAAACACAACATGAGGATAGGGAGGAGCACTGTAGAAGTGGTGGTAGCCGATACACTAACCTCTTTACCAAGTGCCAGGAGCTCAGGTCGTACCCTCATCAACACACCTGGCTCATCTTCACTTGGTCTATGTGCCCAGAGACAAACCTTTAGTCTCATCTGATCTTTATCATGCCTGTCAGAGTTGTCCTGGGTTTTGAGCCTTCCCTACCTGCAGCTCTAGGACTCCCATCTGTCTCTGTGTCACAGGTTGTGAAGCCAGGATGCTGCCCCATTCTCAAAGACTAATCCAGGTCTGGGCCACACATGAGTCATTTTCAACAGCTCAGACAGTGTGAAGACCCACTGCACTCCATACCTCCTTCCTCCACCTCCGGGCAAGACAGGGCAAGTGGGGACACAATGCTCCCTCTGTGGTCTTTCCTTTTGTTCTCCAAGGGCTGAAGCTCAGATGGACTCTGTGATAGGCTTGTAGGTAACACTGAGGAACAGGAACAAAGGTGATGGTAGAATTTAAATGAAATACAATATGACTGTACAACAATGTCACAGAACTAGTGAGTGCTTCACAGGAGACACTGTCACAGGCACAACCCAGTCCCAGTGTCGTTTCCTCTGAATGAGTCCCTCTGCCTTCCTTCAGTGTCTGAGTCCCTCTGTCTTCCTTCAGTGTCTGATGCACCCCAGGCCTCCTTACCATGGAAGCTGGTCCCATCATTTCACCAAACCTCCTGCTCCCCAGGGCTGTCCATGATCTGACTTATCTTGACTAGAGTAACCCATTGGAGCTTTTAGCAGATCAGTCCAGGATGTTACTCTCCATGTTCACTTCATTTCAGAATCCTTCTTCAGGACCTAGACAAAGTTCTGGCCAAATCAACTGATATTTCCCTGGACCACAATGAAAACCCCTTGTACGTCATGACCCAAAACAGCTGCAGGCCTTCCACTTCTCTCCAGAGGTTAGAATTCCAATGTGATTCTCAGCCATGCCCCGGGGTCTCCTCATACATCAGAAGTGATTCATCAAGCAGAATAATCCACCTTTGTGGGCCACCTTCATGTACCCAGAGACTCTAAGAACAGTGACTTATCAACCTGGCTGCATATTAGAATCACTTGGAGAGTTTTGAAAAATTACGCGAGTCTGGCCCTTAACCCAGATCAATTAGACAAGAAACTCCAGAGATCAGGCATGGTTGAGAATCACATTTGCAGAATCTTTGAAAGTAAAAATTTTCCTTACCTTACAAGAGACAATTTTATGCAGGCCTTTTGCCTCCTGTTCTCTATCAATAGAATGGGGCATACATGAGGTATTTTTTGTGCACCCTCCCCCATCCCCGGTATTGAGCAAACCTGTGCAGGCTGGGGAAGTAGTAGATGTATTTATACTCATGGTTACACAAGGAAAATTAAAATGCAGCCCAGTTATTGGCTGAATTATGTCCCACCAAAATTCAGGTGTTGACCTTCTGCCTGTGGGTACCTCAGAATGAGACTATATCTAGAGACAGGGTCTTTAAAAAGGTAATTAAGGTTAAATGAAGTCATTAATGTAGGCCCTAATCCTAGGCAGATTAGATGTCCTTATAAGAAGAGCAAATTAGGACACAGGCATACACAAAGGGAAGACAGGGATAAGACGGCCATCTACAAGTCAAGGGCAGAGGGCTCAGAAGAAAAACCCTGCAAAACCTCAAATGTGCTTTTGGCTGCTAGAACTATGAGAAAAGCTGCTTCTGTTGTTTAAGGCATCCAGTCTGTAGCGCTTTGGTATGGAAGCCCCAGCAAACTACCACCAGCCTATGTCTGCAAGCAGCAAGAGCACGAGACCCCCCAAAGACCCACAAGGAGTTAATGACAAGATTCCAACCTGGACCCTGACCCCAAGAGGTGTGGAGGCATTTGTCCAGAGCTAGGAGCCCACAGGGATCTGTTAGGAACACTTTAGTTGTAGTACACTAAAGTTAAAAACATTTTTAAAAGGGAGAGGAAAGAACTATGCTTCTAAGGGCCCCTAGGTCACTTGCATCCCCAGGGGCCTAAGAACACTAACTCCATCCCCCAAGGGGCCCTGGCTGTCCCTGGACCTTGATGTGAGGGAGAATGTGGTCCCTGCCTGCCAGAGCCGCCTCCTCGCTCTCCTGAGCCAGGCTCCCATTCAGACAGCATTCACAGGCTCCCTGTGTGGGGTGGGACACGCATGAATGCTCTCAAAGGAGTGTCTTTATCCCAGAGCCTGAAGCTCCAACAAAGAGGACATCTTCACCTGTGAATTAGCTTGATTTTCCCAGCTGCTGCTGTCTGACTTCTCCATCAGCAGGCCCGGCCTCTATACACTCGGCATCTCTGAAAGCCAGAGCCACATTCTCCAGCTAATAGTAGGCTTTTTAAAAACGAAAGAGAAAGTTTTTTTTTTCCCCTGCTATCAAATGTCCTCTTTCAGCAGGCAACTTGAAAAATGCCCTTCCAAAGAAGTGAGTTGTCAGTATAAATGTCTAAATGGACGTTTATTTGAACTATAAAATAAGGCTACTTAACGTGTAATTGGACCATTCTTCATGCTTAAATACACTGTTAAAATGGTGTCAATAGCTAAGTTAGAAACCTATGGTAAAAGGGAAGCTCTTTCTCTGCCGGCTCCATTTTATAGCCTGGTAAGATGAGATCACATCAATTTCAGTGTCTTTCAAAAGATGATAGATAGAAATGTGCCCAGGTACTTCCACCCCATTCAATTTTCCCTCTCAGACTGACTGAAATTAGCTAATGGGAAAGTCACTCCAACGAGATCACCCAAATGCTTGCTCCAAGCAGGATGGAGAGATGAACTCAAGTCCCCCTTACCTGATACGATTCCATTTCCATTTCCTCTCCTAATCCTAATGTTCATAGTTCTGTTTATTATCAACCAGTTTATAGATCTCTAGTTAATATTTGCTCAGGGCTTATGTTGATTTCTCAATACATGCAATTTTCTGGTTTCATCTTTATCTTTAAGGATTAGATTGGATCGAGCTGCCTTGTAGTAATTTAGTTTTTATCTTATGCCTTACAGTTTTATGTTCTTGTAATAGCACTTGCTTTCCCTTTTTTTATTTAATTAAATATGTCTTATTTCACAACTACAGCATTTTTGTTTCGAGTTTATTTATTTAACAGCTGGGAGGGAGCTGGTGTTTGGTAGAGGGAACCACACTGATTATTTTTAGACCTTCAGAAGTTGAGGAATGCACTAGCTGAGAAAAAGGGAAGACAAATCTGAACTTGGGTGATGAATGCTTGGAGATTAATCTTGGATTGCTTTGGCTGCATGATGGAGCTCTATCCATTAAATCCTTAAAATAAGAACACAAACAGCAACGACAACAAAAAGTATATTTAAAAGTATATCCAAGAAAGAAACCCAGGACCTCACACATATGTTACAAGTGCTCCACCACTGAGCTGCACTCCAGCCCCTTTTCTATTTTTTATCTTGAAACAGTGTCTCACTAAATTCCACTAAATTCCACAGTCTAGCCTCAAACTCATGATCCTCCAGCTTCAGCCTCCCAAGTTGCTGGGATTACAGGCATGTGCCACCACTCCCGGCATCAAGACTTGACCTTTGCCTTTCTGTGGATCAGCTGGCTGTGTCCATTCCCTCAGCTGCAACAGAAGTAGCAGATATTACTTAGGCCTTGGGAAAGTGTGCCACGTGATTCACTCAAGGCTCTGCAGGTGTATAAGGCTTTCCTGCCATCTCTACACCCAGTTCCATTCAGTAGCCCTGTGACCACACAGTTTGGATCTAGGCAAGTCATGTGCATGAATGTGATAGCCTCTGTGGAAAGGCTGGGCACATATGACTTGGCTCTAAAAAGGACTGAAATGCCAGCTATGGGGTTCAGTACCCAGCTGGCATCCCAGCCCTTATTTTTCTGACTTCTCCAGGCTCCTTCCAGACTTAAAGCAACAGCATCACAACCCCTTGGGGATTAAGTGAGTCAAGGGAGTCAACTTGAGTGCAAAACTTACTGAGGTGCTCATATTCAGAGTCTGGCAAAATTTGCACAATCCCGAAAGTGAGTACCTCCCTAAATTTTTCACACTAGATACCTCACTTAACTCCCCACAATCATGGTGTTGCTGTGGTCCTCTCCTGGAAATATTTCTCCTGCAGCCTATATTACCCTCAAAGGCCTTGCTAGGAAGCAGCTGCTGCGCTCAGCTTCCCTGTTGCACCTGCACCTCAGATCATTGGAACCATCAGCCAACCATCCTGACCAGGAAGCCTCTGCTCCCTGCTCTCCCCCAGGAGAAACACCTGGAAGATTCTCCACTATTTCCCACTCATCGAGTTGGCCATCAAATCTTGCTGACTCCCTCAGTGGGGCCTCTTCTTCCTAGTGCCACTGTTCCTACTTTAAATCAGGCTGGCATCATCATACTGCTAGACTATTGTGCCAATCTCCTCGAAAGCTCTGTGCCTCCAGGCCGACTGGCCTCCCTCGTGGCCCTCCTCTGCACAAATGAGTTCAAAAATTAGTCCCTGAACCAGCAGTAGCAATGTCACTGGACACTTGTTGTTGTTAGGTGCCGTCGAGTTGGCATCCAACTCATAGCGACCCTCACAGGGTTTTCAATGGCTGACTGTTTCGGGATTGCCTTGGGAGTGGATTGCCAGGTCCTTCTCCCATTTTTGCGGTGCTGGGAATTGAACTTAGGACCTCAGAGGCTGCAGCACAGCACTCTACCAACTGAGCTAAATCCCAGCCCTCCACTGGACACTTACATAAATGCAAATTCTCAGACCTCACCCAATAGCCACACAAATCAACTCTAGAGGAAGGGTTCAGCAATCATGTTTTAATTCACCTTCCGCCTGATCCTGATGTTCAATCAAGTTTAAGAACCATGCACAGATTAAGCTAAAATCCATGCTACTTTCTACCTTAAAAATCCTTTATTACCCCCTTTAAGATAAAGGTCAAATTCACCAGCCAGGCTAAATACTTTGTGCTATGTCTTCATTTATGGGGCTGGTCACATCGAATACTGCCCCCTTCCCATACCCCAAGCTCCAGCCAAGCTGCCCTCCACACTGACCCCCAGAATGAAGCTGCTCCCAGAAATAGCATTCATGCATCCAATAACCATATGATTCTATTGAAAGCAGGGTCTGGAATCCTGGGGATGGATTAATGGTGCAGAAGCAGTAGATAAGGCTGAGAGTAGGAGGGGAATTACATGTGCTGAGTGCCAACCACCACTGTTGATTAATTTCCCTACAATGTCTTATTGAACACTCACCAAAAATCCCTGTGAAATACTGACGGGGGCAAGGAGGCCAGGGTTTCCAAGTCCAAACTCAAAGGTGAAAGTAGAGTGGCACTGAAAGTAGAGTATGAGACAGTATCACTGTTGTTGTTAGGTGTCATCGAGTCACATCCATCTCCTGGCTACACTCAGAGGGTTTTTCATGGGGCTGATTGTTCCGGGAGCGCACTGCCACATCCTTCTCCCACCAGAAAGGATAAAAAGACAAAAAGTGAGGTGAAACAACCCATGATTACACATGAAAAGGCCAGCCTGGGCCAGTGCGCTCCTTCCTCAACTGTCTAGGTCTCTAGAGTTCAGACCAGCACAGGCCCATCCTGTGGAGCCCTCCACGCATTTTCTCTCTTTGTTGACTATTGCTGATGCAAGGAAGTGAAAGCGTCCCAAAGACCCAGCTGCACTGGTTTGGCTGAGTTAGGCTGAGGAGAACCAGCCACAGAAAGGACATGGGAGACTCAGGACCCAGGAGCGAGGCCAGAGGTCTCTCTAATTGTTGGTGTTGGGTGCCATTGAGTCGGTATCGGACTCATAGTGACCCTACATACAACAGGCGAAACATTTTGTCAGTGCTTCTCTGCTGTTCATAGGGTTTTCAATGGCGGATTGATTTTTGGGAGTGGATTGCCGGGTCTGTCTCCCATGCCTACAGCACCTGGTGTTCCCAGGCGGTCTCCCACCCAAGTACTAACCAGGTCCGACTCTGCTTATCTTCCGAGATCTGACGGGATCAGATGCCACAGAGCTACAGCTGCAGGCAGAGGTCTCTCTAAGGGCCCATCTGATTTAAGGGTCTGAGCACCGCACCTGGAGCAGGCAAATCCCCCTGTCCCTGTGTATGATGAATCGATCACCTGAAGTCTTAGTAGCTGCAGAGAAGCTGCCAGGTGCCACCAACCTTCTCTGCTGGAGCCCAGCTTCGGCTCTTCTTTATCTTGGGGCTGTGTGGGCAGGGGGCAGCTTTTGAATTTTTTTCTGTTAGAGTCTGAGGTTTTCAAGGGTGTTCTGCCTTTCAGATTTATTTCAGCAAGTTGCTGTTAATTGTGTTTTCAATTAGTTATGTTTAAAACATCTTGAGATTTGGGCAACTGAAATTGCAGTGCATTAATAATTATTAAACAGAGGTTCTAATCCATTATTTATTGAATAAATTTTTAATACTAATGCAGAATCCATTGTCACTGCCACCATGAGTTTGGCCATTAAGGAAAAAGCTGACGAAAGGAAATTGAAGCTCTCAGATTCTTAAACGAAGACCCGCGGAGCAGAGCTTCCTGGAGGAAGGATTGGCAGCTGCTTCTCCTTTATGTCTGTTTAATCAAAGCTTTATTGCAGGGGCGGGGGACAGCTCCCACATAGTAGGTACTCAGTAAATATTTGTATAAGGAACGAATGCACGCATGCGTAAATAAATGAATTTAGGAGGAATTAAACTAGGAGAGACTCTTTACAATCTAAGCTTCTTTCTACTTTAACCATCAACAAACACTTAGAGCATTCAACTAGGTGCCCAAGACTGTCCCTGACGGGTAAGACAATAATCCCTTCCCTCTCAGCCTGACAGACCATCAGGATACACATTTAAATATAATTATAATAAAATGTGGTGATTCAGCCAGGCTTTGTGGCACGAGCCTGCACATCCTAGCGACTCAGGAAACAGAGGCAGGAGGACATGAGGTCAAGGCCAGACGCAGCCTGTACAACTTAGACCCTTTCTCAAAATAAAAAATAAAAAAGGAGCTGGGGGAGCAGCTCAGTGGTGGAGCACTTGCCTAGGATATACAAAGCCCTGGGTTCAACCCCCTAGGACTGCAAAAAATAATAATGATAATTAGATAAGTAAACAAATTAAGTAGTTCATTTAATGTGGTAATTCAAGGCAGCACTGAAGACAGTGTTATGGGGCTGATGACCCTGACTGCAGCTGTCAGAGAAGACGCTAATAAAGAGATGATGCTGGGTCCTAGAGGCTGTTTTCAGATGCAGAAAGGAGGAAAGGGCAAAACAGCGAGCTTGCTTACCAGTACCTGCAAAGACAGCAAGGTGCAAGTGTGGTTAAGGTACTTTGAAGATCATACCAAGTTCACAGGGAGAATGAGGAAGTAAGGCTGGAAAGGAGGATGGAACAAGAAGGCCAGAACTTTGAAAGCCATACTAGGGTGGTATTCATCCTGTGGACAGATCCACAGGTGAGTGTTAGGGAAGAGACGGATCAGTCAGATTTTTATCTCAGGCCAAGCATACCAGCCCATGTTCTATGGAAGAACCTAAGCAATGTGCTAAAGAATTTTGGCTAAAGTTGCAGCATGAGGGAAAAGGGACTGAGTGGTTTAATAGCTAGTGTGAAACAGCCACTCACACTAGGGAGGCAGCAAGGAAGACAGAGGGAAGAGAGAGGTGCCCTGGGTTTTGGCTATAGTGGTTTCAAGGAGGAAGGGCTGGCTCGTTAGGAACACTGTCTGCCATAGGGACCTCCAGTTCAACCTCCCCGCCTTACCTCCAGGGGCTGAGCTTGGCCTTGCATGGAGGTGAGACATAGCAGGTGCTCAGTGAAGACTTGGGTGTAACAGTCCATTGGATTCATGTCCTCATACTTCCTCAGTCAAGTTCAGGACAGTCCTGGGATTCAGAAAGTTGTCAACCATCCCTCCAGCACCAGTGGGAAGTGAACATGGAGCCCCTGACCCATGGAGCTTTGCCAGCTGGAAAGAAAAGAGAGTGAGGAGGGGTAGGTGAGATGCCTTATCTCCCAGAGGCATTCCCAGAGAACCCTTAGAGTCCCTCAGAATGGACACCCATAGGTCAAAGACACAATCTCTGTACCAGGAATGGTGCAAGTAAGACAGATGATACCAAGAGACAGGAGCTGGCTTTGCTCTCCTCCCACTAAGTTGAATCTGGACCAGCAGACTCTGAAGTCAGGATAGCAGGAGTGGGCAGAGGCTGGGCATGAGAGAGCCTAAGCAGGAAGGATGTGGAGTAGCAGGAAATGAACCAAGCCAGGAAGCTATGCCCATCCTTCCAGGCAAAATCCAGCACTCCCTTGGGCTTGCCACAGTTGTTACCCCTCTGTTTGCTTGCCTATCCACTTCCTACATAATCAGCTCTTTGTGGATAGAAACCTGAGTTTTTCCCATTATATTGAGTGTCTAACTCAACATATTTTTGAATAAACAAATAAATGAATTCTATTTTAAAGAAACTATCTGCAACAAGTAGTTGAGGATTTCATAAATGAGTTTCGATTTCTCCTAATCCATTATCATATTGGCAAGAAAATACGGCAATACAGCATCAAATACTACTAAATACCCGCATGTGACTTTCTAAGTGTATTCTTTCTAAGAATGTGACTTTCTAAGTAGGGCTGGGATTTAGCACAGTTGGTAGAGCACTGCTCTGCAGTCTCTGAGGTCCTGGGTTCAATTCCCAGTACTCCAAAAAGTGGGAGAAGGATGTGGCAATCCACTCCCAGGGCAATCCCGAAACAATCAGCCATTGAAAACCCTACGAGGGTTGCAATGAGTTGGGCATGACTCTACGGCACCTAACAACAACAACGACAGCAGAAAGAGCAGAAGGGACAAGCAGGTACAAATTTGAAAACCTTACATGAGTGTATGGTTTTAAAATCGTGTCTGCTATTTATTTGGGTCAGTGACTTCTAGGAGAAACTGAGAATCCATTAACACTTGGATTTTAGGGGAAATCTTTTTAGAGGAAAATGTTGTGCCTTGTGAACATTCTGTGACCTCAGGGAAAAGCAAGCCAGGGAAAGAAAAATTGTAGCCAGTCCACTCAGAAAGCATGGGGTTGATACCTGGAAATCAAAATGAGAATGAATTCGGCATTGGTGTTGTTATAACTAATTATCAGGAAGATTCTATATACATCTTTCATAGGAAGGACAGAGGAAGGAGTGGCAGTCTCCATTAAAATTACACCAGCCAATGAACAACAGAAATAGAATGGTCTTTTTAATTTAGCTGTTGGGTGTAGTAGCATCATGCCACTGAGAGAAGTAGACCACTGTCATATTTGACATATAAATCCAATGACTTTTTAAGTCATAATAACAAAAATATAAGCAGTAAGACACATAATGATAATGAAGATTATATCATCATCTGGTATTCAAAACAATCTTGCAAGTGTCACTGATACTGTCCTTTCCTACAGGTGAGAAACTAAAGGTCTAAAGTTAACCACCCTTAGATCTGGGACTCCAACACATACCTCCTGACATCTGTCCCTGTGCATTTTCTTTCCTGTGTAGCTTGGGAAATATTCTGATGGAACATTTCCTGCAGGTCTAGATAATGACAGTGGTTCCTCTTCCTTTGTCTTCCTAGAGCTGAGGGCTGGGGGCGTAGCCCAGTGGTGAAGCACTTACAAAGTATGCAGGAGTGCCTGGGTTCAACCCCCAATCACCACACACACAAAAAAAATCCTAGGTGAGAGCTGATACTGATGTTTCATCTTGCACAAAACCACAGACCTGTAGAGGCACTAGGGTCTCATCCATGTAATTGGGGATTGTATCCCATAATTAGCAGTCTGAGACATGGATTTACCGTGGAGGTGGCCCCACTTAGAAGCCACAGAAAGGCTTCGCCTGGAACAAGCCTTCTTGGTGGTTTCATCAGAGGGTGGTTTGTAGTTGGAACTCAAGAATTAAAGGAGGGCAGCTTACTTCTGAAAGAATTAAACCTACCAAGGGCAATACCAATGGCTTGTTCCTAGATTGCCTCTCCCACTCTGGGAGCCCAACCCACCTCACCTGAGGTGGCACCAGTCTACTCGATATAAAATGGGAACAGAAAGAACATCACAGGTTGTTGAAAATATATGCCACAGGAAAAGGCACAAGAACAAGCCTTTGTTCATTCACCTGCCCCTATCCTGGGAAGACAAGCCTGAAGATTGTCACATCACTGCCACTTCCCTCTGATGGCTGACCTTGGACCTCAAGGACAGAGTAGAAGAGAACACTAATTATAGGATATAATCCCCAATTAGATGGGAGAGACCCTAGTGCCTCTATAGGTCTGTGGTTTTATGCAAGATGAGAAGTCCAATCAGGAGCCAGGATGCTCTCCAGCTGCAGAGCAAAGTTCTAACCTGGCCCTACCCAGCCTGCATACAGCCCCTAAAGCAGGGAAGCACAACAGCCTGTTTATGCTGATTGCCTTTGTGTTGTTCCACTTCTAATTAGGCCTGGCCTGCCCTATTGCAGGCAAGGAAAGCTTGTCTCAAATGAGAGCCCATCTCTTTTCCCTGGACTGCACTAAAGCTCCTCATTTCTCTTCTTCTTTGTCGTTAGTGACTTAAGTCTGCTTGGCGCTAAATGGTCCAGTTAGAACAGCTCAGAGGGTTGACTGTCCTATGCTCACTCAGGAGTGGCCCTCCCAACACAGGGGCTATCACATATCACATCACTTTCTACTTCGTTTGTCATTTCTAAGTTGGGAATACAAGAGGCTGGTGGGTCTGCATCCCAAGAGGAGCCAAGATTACCTGAACTATGATCTCACATGTCAAGCACTCCAACACTCCCACCCCAGGCTTGGATGGATGAGCAATAGGTTTATCTTATTTATTAAAAGGGCAATGCTTTGTCTTCTAGAGAAACACATTGAAATATTTATAGATGAAATGACGTGATTTATGGGATTTGTTCCAAAATAATATAGGAGGAGGGGAAGGCCCATGGGGTATGGACAGGGCAGGCTAGCATTGGGTAAATCACCCTTGAGATCGGTGATGACTTCAACAACGTTCAGGAAAAGATGCAGTCTACCTTTGTGTATGCTCAGTGTTCTCCAGGATCAAATGCTACTTTTTAAATAGCATAGCTCAAACCTGAAAGGCTGAAGTAAGGAGTGTCCTTTAAATGTCCATTTTAAATAAATCCCAAGATGCTCTTGGTGCCTCTCTAATTTAGACTGTTTTTCATCTGTTGTTTAAAATGGTTTTTATTTTCAGTATTCATCTGGAAATTTCCTTCTAATTTATCCTAAATCTTTATTTCAAAAGCAATCTCTCCAGGCTGGCTCCTGAATTATAAGTCAGATTGACATCTGAGCCGTCTTGGAAGCTCATCCACAGCCTTTGTGTAGTTTAGCCACAAACATTGTTTTCTTTGGAGACCAATTGAGATCATGAGTGACCCTACCATTTTCTCCAACTCATTTTCATCAGGTTGTCCTAAACCTCTATGCTCAGGCAGAGGCAGAAAAACAGATAGGCAGCTATCACAACCCTGCTTGGGACTTTAATCTCCTCTGGAAAATGTTCTAATTGACTGGAAAAATACAAGAATTGTTTTTTCTCCATTGACCCACACCTATATATAAACTACTGTTGGGACCCTGGGGCTGTATCGTGGTACCTGTTTACCAGCCCACAATATACGTGAAGTTACAGGCCAGAGAAGGAGCTTCCTCACAAGTCCTTTATGGCAAAGCCAATTCTATTAAATCACAGAAAAGGCTTAGCCACTTCACTCTGTGATTTTCCTCTAGCCTTAGCTAACAGCTCAGGCTCATCAGATCCCAACCCACGTCAACAGTCTCGATACCTTCTTGCTGTAAAACTTTTCAGCCATGAGAACATCACTTTTTATACAGCGTGTGCTTTTCCAACAAAGACAACCTTTCTAAAATCGATTTATATACAAATTAATTGGGATTTTAGCCAGAGAGATGCACACATGCGCATGCATACAAACCACACTGCCTCAGAAGACTCTGCCTCGTTTCCACCCACTTACAGTCAGGATGGGTGCTGACAACCCTCAGCCCGGTCACTTGGTTCTCGCTGCCCTTATGCCATCCTGAGCACCCTGGGAAGCTGCCCCTCGGGAGCAGCTACAGTTGAAACCGACTCCATTTCCTCGCTCTCTTTCTCTTTGTTTCACTGAGGCTGAGAAATAACTCCCAGAAGTGTTAAAGGGATGAAAATCCCCAGTCCAGCACTCCATGTGCTCCAAACCCAGGGCAGCACAAGGCAGAGAAAGAGTATTTCTGGAACAGAGAATGCAAGACCCAGGGGGCTACATCCCTCCAGGAAGAAAATTGCTCCCCCTGGTAGATCTCTTCTTCCCTCTTGTATGTCACTTATTCTGTGGTTAAGTCATCAAATTATCAATGGGAAAAACCAGAACAGAAGCTGGAGCTGGTATCAGGGGTGAGATAGTTGCTGGAAACATAGGGTACCCCAGCTTTCATTATATCTTACCCAGGAAAGACAAACCTTCCATCCACAGCAGCATCTAAGAGGCTCTTGTATGGAACCACGAGGTGAAGGGATGTCAACCCCCGTGGTCTTCTGAATAGGAAAGAGCTTCCTGATATTTCTTCCAGAAATTTTTTACCTGATGCTCTATATCCACCTGGCACAGTGACAGGCTCAGATAAACAAGAAGAAACACTGCTGATCACTGTGCCATTGCCCCAAGATTCAGCCCATGCTAATTTAGCAATAGCCTTCATCTTGGATTCCCATGACCTGCCAAGACCATAGTACACAGTGAACAAGGCATAATTTAGACTTCAAGTGACTCGAGGTTTGTACCTCAGAAGTGTGTGCTGTTGAGAATGTTGCAACATGCTTTAGCAGCCTCCAAGGCAAGGGACCACCTTCATCCTCTCTGAGGGAGTTAGGCAGCTTGTCCCAAGCTCAACTGCAGCAGCAAAGCTGCATGTTCCCATAGTTCTCCCTTGGCACCAAACCAACTTCACCTGTACCACTCGCTCCCATCCAAACATGTGCAGCCTCTTCAGCCTGCTGGTCTGTGGGGACAGGGACATGTCAGCAATAAATGGACAAGCCTTCTTAGAGAAGCAACGTTACTCCAAGAAAGAGCCACTTAGCATACCCGAGGCGAGGTGTAACTTAAGACACCAACCCTTTCCTCCTAAGAGAACGTGACTGGCAAAGAAGGTTGCACATTTTTCCTCTAATTTTTAAAGGCATGGCAACTGGGATTCAAAAAAACAGATCATTCAAAAATTTTAAAAATATATCACAGCAGAGGGCTTGACACACAGTAGGCATTCAATAAATAATTAACAAATAAAAATTAGACAAACAGAAAGATACATCAAACCTCACCTTCTTTTTTGCAACTCCTCTTCTCTAAGGGTCCCAACTTCTAAATGGAACATATGCTCACTATGTTTTGTTGTTGTTGCTAGGTGCCATCCAGTCAGGTCCAACTCATAGCAACCCTATGTACAACAGAATGAAACACTACCCAGTACTGTGCCATACACAAGATCTTTTTTTGTTTGTTTGTTTAGGTCCATTGTTGCAGACACTGTGTCAATCCATTTAGTTGAGAGTCATTCTATGAAATTCATCTAATCCCAAGAAAGATATTACTGACATGGGTTCAGATTATCTCCCAGCAGGGACTTCCCTGTTCTCAGCCCTGCTAGCTGGAGCATACTTTCATGGAGAGCCTTGCACCCTACATTCCTGGTGGGGATGAATCTTTTGATATTCACTTTCCCCCAGCTAAGCACCCAGCCAACTGCAAAGGCAAATTTGCCATATGTTTTCCCTACCTAATTAAAATAGGCTTCCTAGAGAGCAGACCAGCAGCAATGGGCCATCTCTGTTGTACTCAGAGATGGGAATCAGGGGCAGTACCTCAAAGTAATTTGAGGACCTGGACTAAGGCAGGTCCCCAAATGACCGAAATCATTATTAAATTGGACACTAATTTCAGTTTAACTCTGGCCCCACCAAGGGTCTCCCCTGAGGAGTGCTCAAAAGAGATGGGAAGCCTGGGTGTTTCTCATGTTCAGAACTGAATGTCTTGCTAAGACATGTCTTAACAAGAGTGGTGGGATGTCACCTCAAGTGCTGCATGGTATTTTTATGTTTTTCCAGGAATATCCTCATTACTTTATTGGATCCTCATTACTACCCCATGCAAAGGGCAACGTAGGGATCCGTTCCCTCCCTGGATATGCAGCGTCCTGCCTCATTCAGCGTTGCTTAGCAAGTCACCTGTGCTCAGAGATGAATTGTCAGCAGAGGTGCCTCCAAATCCTGTGTGTTCCCTCCGCCTTTCCCCGCTGGTGATCACTCTGTCCCTCCCTGCCACAGAGTCGCTGCTATAGACCCTCTCTAGACTGAGGGGTCAGTAAAGTCTGCCTCTGCCTTTTCCTCCTCTGTTCTCTTTGTACTGGCCTCAAGTGTCAGCCCTTCCCTGACACCAGCCACCTCAGCTGTCTGCAGAGAGTGTCACATATCACATTCACAGATTAACTTGTGGCTAGTTACCTTCACAATGAGTACCCATTCATATCCACAGTATTTTTCTGTTTTAAAAAAGTCTTACATTTCCTTTAGTGGAATTTTTTCCATTTGTGTCATATGCATTCTTCAATATCATGATTGTAAAAGGACATTGTGTGTCTGTCTTGTTTCTGGAAATGAAACTGGACTCTCTTTTTCTTTTTTAACGGTTTTTGTTGGGAGGGCTGTTTTTGTTTTTGTTTGGGTTTTTTGTTGGTTTGTTCATTTGTTATAGGATCTCACTATGCTGCCCAGGCTGGTCTTGAACTTGGGAACCTCCTGCCTCTACCTCCCAAGTGCTGGGATTACAAACTGGGATTGTAAGTGAGCACCACCACACTCTTATTGGATGCATAGTTTCTTGTTTTTGCTTTTGTTTTGTTTTGATGAATAAATAGCCTTTATCAGGCTCAGACTAAAAGTCCCTGGATCTTGAGGATCTCTGCATATTTGTCAAATTTCTTCTCCACATTTTTTGGCCTATTTCCATAGCCTCATTAGCTGATTCTTATCCCAGTATTGGATCTGGGCCTTCTCCTTCCTCTCCTTGTCCAAGCTGGCCATCACTGCCCAGCACTTCTGGCCACCCTCATGAACCAGGTGGCCCAGGAAGGTAAGCTTTCTTGTAGGCCTCAGATGTACAAGCTGGGGGGCAGCAGGGACCTTTCCTGCCAGGGGTAGTGGGGGATCCCTACCCCTGAACCCATGTCTAGGATCCCTCTAGGGGGATCCTAGAGATCTTGAGCAATGCAGGGAATCCTGGCTTTGCTTTGTCTCATGGGGAAGTATGTCTGTGGGCCAAGAGTTGCAGATTTACTTGCTGGAGCTCATGAGGTTGGCCCAGCCTCCCCTGCCACAGCAGGCCACAAGTGGTAATAGTACAGGCTGGGTTTTTCTTCATTGGGAAACCTGGACACAGTTGGAGAGGTCCTCAAAACTGGCCATCATAATTCCTTGAAACTTATAGTTTTTCCAAGAAAATGGTAATACTTTTGTATCATCTCTTTTAATGTGTGTGTGTGTGTCTGTATGTTGTTGTTGTTGTTGTTAGGTGCCGAATCAGATCCAACTCATAGCAACCCTCATAAGGTTTTCAGTGGCTGATTGTTTTGGGATTGTTTTGGGGAGTAGACTGCCACATCCTTCTCCCATGTTTGTGGTGCTGGGGATAGAACCTAGGTCCTCAGAAAGTGCAGAGTAGCACTCTACCAAGTGAGCTAAACCCCAGCGTTCATGGGCATGTATGACTTTATGTCTCAACTTCATCAGCCCGGACATCCCTGGATATGGGAGCTGTGTGTTGACAGCAGGCATTTTTGTCTTCTTTCCAATCTTAAAGGGAACAAATATAAAGGGAGACAAATATTGAATGTGTACTGTGGGTTTTTAGAGTAAGACTTTGATCAAGATCATTATGTTAAGTGAAATAAGCCAACAGAAAGACAAGTACTTCATGATCTCACACCTATGTGAAATGTAAAACAGCTGATCTCCTAGAAATTGAGAATAGGTTGGTGGCTACCAGAAGTTGGGGAGAGAGAGAGTGGAAGGAAGGAATAGGGAAAGGCTGATAACTGGGTCCTAAGCCACAGTTAGATTGGAGTAAGAAGTTGTGATGTGCTATTGTAGAGTAGACTGACTATATTGTTGTTAAGTGCTGTGAAGTTGAGTCCAACTCATAGCAGCCCTCATGGGGTTTTCAATGGCTGATTGCTTCAGAATTGCTTCAGGAGTGGGCTGCCAAATCCTTCTCCCATTTTTGTGGTGCTGGGGATAGAGCCCAGATCCTCAGAGAATGCAGAGCAACACTCTATCAACTGTGCTAAACCCCAACACAGAGTGACTGTAGATAATAATAATGTACCGTGTATTTCAAGGAACCAGAATAACAAAGCTTGAATGCTTTCACCATGAATAAATGATAAATACTGGAGGAGATAGATGTGTTTAGCTTGATTTAAACATTACACAAAGTATATGTATATCAAAATATCACATGGTACTCCATTAGTATATATAATTTTAGGGTTTTTATTTATCAGTTAAAATACATTTTAAAAAACCTTTTGTATCTGGTTGAGGAAAGTTCTTTCTAGTCCCAGTTTTCCAAGAAAATCATTATTATAACTAGTGTTGAATTTTAACAAATGGTCTTTTCCTGTATTTCTTAATATAATAATGATTTCTCTTTTGTTTAATAATGTAGTAAATTACATTGATAGATTTTCTAATGTCATGTCCACCTTTCAATTTACAAATTAAATAGCAGAGTCCTAGGACACCTGCTTCCAGCTAGGATGGCAGGATGGAACAATTTGTGGAATAGCCAGTGCTCCTTCTAAACAGCTGGAAAAGTTAACAAATAAAGAAAATGAAAGGAAGGAAAAAGAAAAAGGAAAAATCAAATGAAGACTTTAGGGCCAAAATCCCTGAGCAAAGGGAAGCAGGAGTGAACTGACCGTGTTTCCACAAGGAGAAATAGCCAATTCTTGACACACACATAACTGGCAGAGAACCACTGCTTAGCAGCAAGGGAAACAGTAGAGATTTTGGCAATCTCATGGGGCTGGGTAGATAAAAATTGAAAAAAGGCTGAAAGTAGATAGAATGAAAGAGATAAACCAAGCAAATACAACCAAGAGAAGGGTGATATCCCATATATCAGATAGCAATAGCTATCATAAGCTGCAGTAATTAAGAGACTGTAGTATTGGCATCCCACCCTCCTGCAGCCATATCCCTGTGGCATTTGATCCCGTCAGATCTTGGAAGACAAGCAGGGCCAGGCCTGGTTAGTACTTGGATGGGAGACCACCTGGGAACACCAAGTGCTGTAGGCTTGGGAGAAAGACCTGGCAACCCACTCCCAAAAATCAGTCCGCCATTGAAAACCCTACGAACAGCAGAGAAACACTGACAAAGTGTTTCACCTGTTGTACGTAGGGTCGCTATGAGTCGGATACCGACTCGATGGCACCTAACAACAACAACAGTACTGACATAAAGATTGATAAACAGACCAATGGAACAAAAGAGAACATCTAGAAGCAGCCACACATGTACAGTTCACTTGGCTTAGGACAAAAGTGCCACTGAAGTACAGGAGAGAAATGTTGATCTTTTCAATAGGTTGTCCTGGATCAATTTTATATCCATATGGGAAAAAGGTGAATCTTACCCCTACCTCATACTATATGCAGAAAGAGAATTACACATGGATTGTAGGCATAAGTGTGAATGATAAAACAATAATGTTCACAGAAGAAAACAGAAGAATATTTTCCTGACCTTGGGAGAGACAAAGCTTTTTAAATAGGAATATTAAAAGCACTAATCCTAAAGAGAAAAGACTGATAAGCTTGACTACATTAAAATTAAGAATGTCTGTTCATTACAAGATACCATTAAAAGAATAAAAAGGCAACACACAGGTTGGAAGAGTTTACAATATATTTGACAAAGGATTTGTATTTAGATGTGTAAGGACTCCTCCAAATCACAAGAACAAGACACATCCGCCATAAAAATGTGAAAGAGACTTTAAGCAGTAACTTCACAGGAAGACATCCATATGGCCAATTGGCACATAACAAGGTCATCTGGGAAATGCAAATTAGAACCATAATGCAATACCACTATGCAGCCATTAGAATAGCTAAGAAAAGAGAGAGAATACCAGGTCTTGACAAGGATATGGAAGGAACTTTAACTCTCATGCACAGCTGAGGAATGTACAAAAGATACAACTTCTTGGAAAAACTGTTTAGAGCCAGGCATGGTGGCACACACCTGTAATCCCAGCAACACAGGAAGCAAGAGGATCAGGAGTTCGAGGCCATAGGCAGCCTGCATAACTTAGCAAGACCTGGTCTCAAAATTAAAAAAAAAAAAATGTGGACTGTGGGTGCAGCACAAGACCCAGGGCTCAACTCCTAAGTACCCCCCTCACACAAACACAAAAAATGCTGCTTGGCAAGATCTACTAAAGCTGAACAATTACATATATTATGACTCAGAAATTCTGTTCCTAAATACATACTCAAAAGAAATGTATGCATATATTCATATAAACATATGTAAAAATATTTAAAGCACTATCATAACAATTAACACTTGAAAAGAACTCCAATATCCATAAATGACTGAATAGAGAAATAAATCATAGTGTCCATACAATGAGAATTAGGTAACTATTGTTATATACAACCACTTGAGCCCATGATGATTCTTACACACATAATATCAAAAGAACTTCTCCTCTCTGGTCTCCTCCATGTGAGAGGACTCTCACCGTGGACTCATATCTCCCTCATCTCTTCCCTTTACACCTCTTAATTTAATTCCTAGAGGAAATTTCCAGCCTTTAATTCACACTAAAGAAAATGTAACTGGCTGGGAACTACATAGTGTGAGCTCTTGCTAGCAGAAGGTGCCTTTCAACAAGGGAAACCCTATTTATCCTCTAGGAATTGAGAAACTTCTGACTTCCTTACTAGGTCAGCCCAGGAGGTACTATCCCCAATAGGAGGAGGATCTTCTAGAACCTTAACTGAGGCTATTCCACATGTTCTTGGGGCCTCTAGTGCCAGATATTCTGGGGGAAAACAAATTCTGACATGTCCACAAATCTGACGAAGCACGCTTTCTCAGTAAGCACAGCTGCTCTCCATTTGGTTAATGATAGCCCATCTCAAATTTGGTGTATACAAACAAAAGAGCCAGCAGGCCCAGCTCAGCACAGCCTGCCCACAGAGGCCTCTGAGCTGCAGGCTGCCTGCAGTGTGATGTTGGTAGAAGCAGAATTGTCTGTGCTGCAGCTGGTGTGACAAGGTTGGAGTGTGCCAGGTGAATGCCAGGTATGAGTCCTGGGTATTCCTATGATCTGCCAGCTTTTGGTAGCAGACAAGACAGTGAAGGGATCCCAGAAAGATACTAAGGGCTGTACCAGCAGCAATGCCAAAGCTGGAGCAGAAAGGAAGAAATAAATACTAGAGCAAGCTACAGGCTTTCAGGTCTCTTTACAGACCCCCAAGGCTAAGCCCTGTTTGCACAACCCTTGTCATTCTAGGTGATTTTCTTGGGCATCTCTGAGTTACCTCCCCTCCAACTTCTAGTCAGTGTAATGTCAACCTACTCTAAAGTCTCTACTTGGAAAAAAAAATTGTTCTGTCTAAAAACCCACTAAGCCACTGCCCCTGAGAAGCTTTCCTTGAATCTTTTGACGTTTGGTCTTCTCTGTCTTCTTGTCTGTCATTGGATCTTTATTTACACTCAAATCAGGTGAGAAACAACTGGAGAATCCAGCCCCCAGTGATCTATCCTACAGTGAAGGCTTTCATCCTCAACCTCTGCTTGGATCTGGTCAATATATTATGATATGGCGCTTTGAATTCCTCACAAGGATGACAGTCAACCCTCTCTTATCTCTGGCAACCAGACCTCTGAGATGACTCCTATGTATTCCATGAAGGGACCTCCATGAGCATTTTTCTGTCTTGTTTGCTGCTGTCCAGGCCCAGCATAGTTCCAGTACTTAGTAGATGCTCAGGTATTAATTGAATAAGCAAGGCTGTTCATCTTCAAAGAGAGATGATTTCTGGCATGTCACATTCATACAAAGGATAGCCCAGACTTGTCTTTAACAAAATTGGCTGCTCAGAGGTACCATGAATTGGCTCAATTCTTGCTGATGCACTTCCCTAAATTCACCTACTCTCTGTTGGTGCTTTATGACCTTTTATCCAAATCATCTCTATCCACCTTCTGAATATACCCAGGCCAAGGAGACAGCAGAGCTATCCTGATCTGTTTTAAGGTTTACCTCATAATCACTACCATCCCTCCACCAAACCAACATAAAAACTACTTTTGATGTATTTGAAAATACATAAGAGGCTATTGTGTCCATTGCAGCTGAACTTCCAGACTAAAACAAACTAGACAGAAGGACCTGGCAGCCCACTCCCCAAACAATTAGCCATTGAAAATCGTGTGAATAACAGAGAAGCACTGTCAAATATAGTGCCAGAAAATGAGCCCTCCAGGCTGGAAGGCATTCGAGAAATGACTGGGGAAGAGTTGCCTCCTCAAAGTAGAGTCGACCTTAATGACAGGAATGGAGTAAAGCCTCTGCAACCTCCTTTTGCGGATGTGGCACAAGTCAAAATGGAAGAAACATAGTGGCTTGCAACAATGGGCTCAAGCACTCAAAGATCGTGTGCATGACACAGTGGTTGGTAGCATTTTGTTCTGTTGTACACAGAGTTGCTATGAGTCATATCCAACCAGATGGCACCTAACAACAACATCGTGTCAGTTATAGAACCAGAGGCTGAAGACTAAACCAAACAACCAACTGCAGCCTCAAGTTGATGTTCTTATAAACATGCCTAGCTCCAGCTTCACATTTTATGTGTGTATATGTGTGTATTGAAAGAGAAAGAGAAAGAGGAATAGGAAGAGAAAAGGAGACGTGAGGGGACGAGGGGAGAGGAGAGGAGAGGAGTCGGAATAGAAAGAGAAGAGAAGAGGAGAGGATTGGAGAGGAGAAGAGGGAAGGGAAGAGGAAGGGAGGGGAGGGGAGGGGAGAGGAAATGAGAGAAGGAGAAAGGGAATGAGGGAGTAGCAGAAGAAGAAAGGCAAAGAAGGGAGTTGTAGAGGGAGGAGAAGGAGAAGAAAAAGGAGGAACAGAGGAGAGAGAAAACAGGAAATTGCATAACCTCATCTCCCTCATCATTTATCATTCCTTAAACATCATCACCCCTCAACCCAAACACCTGGATAGAGTTCTCTTTCATAAGGAGCAGATGATGAAGATGGAGATAAGACATAGACAAGCTTAATTTTTTTGGGTGTTCAGTAACAGAAGCTCTCAAATAAGAGAGCAAAGCAAAAGTGAAATATTCTTTCTCCCATATGAATAGGAGCCTCGTGGCAAGAATTCAGTGGACAGAAATACAAGATGCACCCTAGGTGCTGATGTCCTGGGGTCTTTGGTCTAAATTCAATAGCTGAGTCCTAAGAAGATATGGCTGCATCTGTAAACAGAAAATCACAAATCAAGAAATTATTATCCAAAGTTGAGCTAACTAAATGAATTCAATTTGTATACTTGGAATTCTGATGCAGAAATTTCATTGAATAGAACAGAAACTATGTGATGCTGTTGACTAGTGCCAATTATATTTCTGAAGCATAAAAACAGATCAACACCTGATCATTCTCCTGGAGGAAAGAAAAAAAGCAAAATAAAACTGAATAGTGCCAAATCAGTCACACCACAAAGCCCAGTGTCCACAGGCTGGCACTCAAAGCTACCAAGATAAATCTCTAACCAACCCTCCTGCTCTCATCTCTCAATACTTGGATACATTTCTGGGACCTTAAAGTACTTGCTATTCCACTGTAATCAATTCCCTATTTCTCCCCTACCACTTTTTAACTCACATCTTATCTTTCAACTGGAAACCCACTTCCTTCCCATTTGTCCACAACCAAGTTATACCCTTGACTCAAGACCAATCTCAAATGCTACCACCTTTTTTTTTTAATTAGTAATTTTCAACATACAACTTAATGAGTCTCATTGTGACATTTCCATACATACATTACATTCAATAATGGTCATGTTTACTTCCCCCTTACCCTCTCATGACCCCCCTTCAAATGCTACCTCCTTTCAAAAGATATCTCCTGTCATCCTCCAAAATAGCAATCTCTCCATTATTTGTCAGACATGATATTGTTGTTGTTGTTGTTGTTGTTAGGTGCTATTGAGTTGTGTCCAACTCATAGCAACCCTCATAGGGTTTTCAATGGCTGATTGTTTCAGGATTGCCTTGGCAGTAGATTGTCATGTACTTCTTCCATTTTTGCAGTGCTTGGAATTGAACCCAGAACCTCAGAGACTACAGAGCAGTGCTCTACTAACTGAGCTAAATCCCAGTCCCAGTGATGCAATATTAAGTACTTAATATTCATTGATTCATTTAATCAGTGGTTTTCATATATTTAGTCTCCCCTAATCCCTGGTGGCAATCCCCAGAGTCTAATCATCTTTCAGTCTAAACCATCCTTCTCTTCTATATTCCTTAGCATTATGCCTTGATGTAGCAAATATCAATGAATGATTACTGAATATAAATATAAATGAATTAATGTAGCAATGCATAAATGTATGAATGAATGAATGAAGCAAAATGACCATTGGTTACGGGCAGAATTTCCAGACTATTGGGCTGAGTTCCTGGATATCTATTCATATTATTTGTCCTTTTGCACTCTGGACCAGATTCCAGAACATCACACAGAAAATTACAAAATGCCAGCAGCTCTGAAATATGAATGGGGAATATTTATGCATAAGATCATAAAAAGAATCATTTACTTACCTCTTAACCAAACCATGAAACAGTATAACAAATTTCTACCCTTCCTTTCCTGGCCTACTGTCTCTTGTTATAGCACCCAGAATCTTTATGCTTCTCTGGCCCACAGTAAGTAATAAACTAATTCAACACACACGGGTGTAAATGTATCCTCTTCCAAGGGTACTTAAAAGGATTAGAAGGCAATATTCAATGCAAAATGATTGAAGGAGTGATTTCAAACATCCATGAGAAGAGAAGAAAGTATAACTTGACTTTATTGCATGCCTAGTCTCTGTCCAATATTCTTCACATTTAATTTTCACAATAATATCAAGTAATCATTGTAATAATATTAATTTAGCACTAACTATTTCCCAGGTACATTTCCAACAATTTTTTGGTCTTTTGAGACACAGGCTCATAATATAGCCCATGCTGGCCTGGAAGTCACTAGATAACCAATGCTGGCCCACCAGCTATTACCAATCCTCCTGCCTCAGCTTCCCAAATGCTAAGATTACATTTGTGTACCACCATGCCTGGCTCCACTTCCAACAATTTTACATCTTTAATCTCACTTACTGCTCCCATGAGAAATATGAAAAAAATTTCTTTTTCTCCAGTTAAGAGATAAGAAAATAGGCACAGAAATTCAAAAGTTTTGTCCAAGATCCTAACGCTAAGGAGTGGAGTCAGATCTCAAATCCAGTCCTTCTAAGAGCAGTAATTTTAAAAATCTACATGTAAATAAACTGGCCCTCAGAAAGGTTATCAGGCCTAGTCATTCACCTAAATACAGAAATTAGAATTCAAGTCTTGATATTATTTTTCCAAAATGCATGCTTTTTCCTGAATGTTACTTCAGTTTAGATGATGGCTTAGGGCAGCAAAGGTGTCCTTTATGGGTTTTCTCAACTCACAGTGTATGTGCTTCTGAATAAGACCAACCCTGAGAATGACATGATCTCTCTGTGTCCTATTGAACCTCCCCAGACAGGTTTGCTCTATTATTCCTTTGGCTACCTTCCTCTGTCCATGGTGCTGAATTTAAAGGCCTGGCATAAAGGAAAAACTGACAAGTAATCTGTATCTAGTTGACAAAAGGTCTTGAGTACTACTCTAAACCTAGCCACTGAGACTCAGAGAAACCTTTTCCAAAACTGCTTTAATCCCATAATACCTCCTCCCTTCCTAAATCTTCACAATGAACAGTAAATAAATGAGGCTTATGATATCTTTTCAATTTCATAGGTCCAAAGATTCTGTTACCTTACCAGGGAATAAACCTATGAAAATGGAGCAGGAGAAAATATATCCTACAAACATCAACCCAGTTCTAAGTACAGCTAAAGTGAAAAAGAATCAGAGACTAGAAACCTGAAAGTAGATTAGAAGTCACAGCACTGGGCCAATGGAGGGTCCTGAAGCCAGAGCTGAGAACAAAGGCTGGAGACAGAATATGTCTTTATATCTGGTGCAGAATTGATTTTCAAGCCATAAAAATGTTAGTTAAGGAAACACTGACATGAACTAGGGCAGGGTGGGGGGAAAGGAGTTGGAAAATAGCAAGAGCAATTTCAGGCTTATGAGAAATGGAATTAAAGTTAAGAGAAGGAAGGCAATCTATTGTTGTCCAGAAACT